>QEPC01014540.1:2585537-2659849 GCA_003113815.1 Sphenodon punctatus | reverse complement strand
TACTAGCAGGCAAAGGCAGGTGAAAGATGGGGACACCCCCATCCCACCATGATATGGGGGTGCCCTGCACCTGGGCCTCTTCCAGCCCAGTCCAGGCGCGGGGCTGCCCCCATGGGGCCAGGCAGTGGTCCTGGTGCCCAGCGGCCCCTGGCTTTATGCAGGGTTTGTTCAATGGACTCTACGCCCCTGTGTCCTAGCTTTGGAAAGGCTACTGATGACTGTTAAGTGCAGGGTATGAGAGGTTGGTTTCCTCTTACAAAGTTGGCTTTTGAGATGACTGATGTTAAATCAACTTTGCAACATACAAGTTGTTTTAGAATTGTGGAAAACGATAACTACATACAACCACTATTTTTTACTCTACAGCTACACTTATATTTCGCAGAAAGCAACAGCAGTAGATTTCATGTGATTGTTTTTAGTTCTGCATAGATTTATATTTACCACGACATTAAAAAATGGATACTAAGGATAAAATTTCTCTGTACAGATGTAGAAAAAGCCACATTTGATTATCTTTTTGTGATTTTTTTAAATTTTATTTTTTTTAATTTCTCCCCTCACGCCTTTGCCACGAAATCCACTATAAATGGTCCTGCTCATAGCAAGTACCTGTGCTGACTTGTGTTGGGTCACAAAGCAGGCAAGGTCACACCTGGTGCCTTTTTTCATACTGGTGCTGCAAACACTCGACAAAATCATTTTGCTATTTCTTAAGCAATGTTGGATATAAATGACCCACACAGTCAGCATGACTATGAGATGAAACAGAGGATGTTTTTAGAAGGACACGGAGGCAGCTGCCCCCAGAGTTTATTTGGGGGTGCATCCCCATGTCCGCCTGCTTGCAGCCCTGCCTGGATCTACTTCAGATAGACCTGGTGGATTCTCCAGCCCAGGGTCTGCCTGCGCAGCACTCCACACACACACACACATGCACACCATAGAGTTACAGGCAATTGCCCAATACTCTAGGCTAGCACCCACAAGTCTATGGTGTTGCCTGGGGGGAGCAGCAGTGTGGGCGGTCCGCCTATCAGATGGATAACTGTTCTGCTTCAGGCTGGTGCCGTGGGTTTGGCCAGCCCACTCGGCCAGCAGTGCTTCAGGATGTTCCTGAGCACCGCCAGTGGGGCTGCTGGCCTGCACATCTGGCAGGGCCGGCCGCCTTTAGATGGACAGGCCTCTCGGGTGTGAAGTGGGCTGGTGCAGTCAGCACCGGAGCAGCCCGTCCAACTCTGAAAACATCCAGAGTTGCACACCAGCTTTTGAACTACACATCGCTGATATCCTACAGATGAACCTACAGTCAGAATTTTAATTCCCCATTCATAAACACATTCTCCAACCAACATGAATTAAGCTCTCATTAACAATATCAGAATTAGTCAGACACCTCAGCTGGAGACAGAGGTCATGATCCACAAACTGCTTACTCCAGAGTTGTCCCATTGAGGAGTAAGTGGTTTATGTATCAAAACCAGAGTCCAGATTTAATTTGCCATTATACAGGAAAGTCAGAGAGATGGTCTGTGGTATATAAGTATAACATACTTATATGTTAAATATAGGTATTTAACATATAATGTTGCCTATGTAAAAATTCCTCTGGTTATTTTGAGTAGCAGATGTCTCGCATCAAATAAAAATACAATCTTACTAGTATTTACTCCTGTTAAGCCTGCAGAGTCAACACAGGTAACAGAGCAACCTTATTTTAGTTTGCCTCCTGTATTTTCAAGAGTATTGTTTACTTAGCACCAACTCTAGGGCCAAATTCTATCATCTCTCCCACCCATGAAATCCAACAAAAGACAATAGAGTTGTAGGGGTGTAAGATAATAGATTTTGTCCTGCATTATTTGATAGTGATCTATAAGGAACTCAGCTTGAAACGCAGTGTGGCAAAAAGCCCTTTGTCCCTAGAGGGACCCTAGCAGGACAGTGTTGCATTCCTGAATAGGGTGGGACCTGCCCTCCTTTCTCTTGTGAGCACATGGCAACCTAGCCACATTCCTGACATCTCTGAACTGAGTGACTAGTTTGTCACCACATGGCGGGGCAGAGACCTCCCTGCCTTGGACTGGGTCATAGACTAGGTGCCCTCCCACGGACCAATCTCAGCAGAGGGGGATAGGACCTTAACAGGGACAGACCGCCCCTTTTTTGCTCTCTTGCCTCTTCCTGCCTGCTCTGACCTCTACAAGATCTGGCCTTCTGCCAAATCGGAACTAAGGACTGAGCCCTATGTAAGTTACCTGTACATGGAGTTATGCCACCAGACTGCCTGCCTGAACCAGTACCGTTTAAGCAGTTGCAGATTCAAAAACGGTCCTCATACCCCTCAAACTGGACTCTGGGGCTTGCTCAATTACTTATCTTGCTTTGTACCCTTTTGTGCCTTTTTCCCCTATACGTAAAGCCTAAGCTTTTTCTATTCTTAACTCCACTCTGTGTGTGTGTGTGTGTGTGTGTGTGTGTGTGTGTACTTGCAAAGAACGCCTCCCTTTGCCTGGAAGGCATAGCTACCAAAGAGGGAGAAAAGAATTCCCCTCTGGCTCTTTTAGTCCAGACAACTTTTGATCAAGCTAAGCACCTCTGGGTTGCTCCAAGGGTTCTGCCCCCTGGAAGGGGGAGAACTCCGGATAAAGGGGACTAGGGTGCCTTGGGAAGCTGTGAGCTTATACATTTCTGAGGTTCACATATCCTGGGTTGTGTGGATCCCCTCTGATTTCTGGAACCCAGGTGGTGGCAGCGAAAACTAGGTTTTTCTGGAATTTTCCAGCTGTGGGGACCCCAGGTTAGAGATTTGGACTAACACAGTGAGGTGAGTGGCTCAGCTGTATAGTGCCCCCTTGCTGCATTTCGCCACATGCAGGTTCCAGGGTAAATTTTTAAGAGCACTGGTTGTTGGAAAACATGGGATTTTTTTACTTGTAATTGAATAATTTTTGTCCCAAGGTCATTGAGGGTCTTTATTATATGCTGAGTATTGTGTTGCCCTTTTTGTTGTCTTTCTATACATCTTTATAACGATGTACATGACCCTAGATGCAAAATGGAAATCTTCCGCTACTCACAAATAGCCCATGTTGACATTTATTGCGATAGTTACATACCAAGAGCTAAATACGACCCATCCCACCACAAATTGACTTACCTCATCTCTTAGTATATCGCTTACTGAAGAAGCTGTGTTTAAGCTGATTTGTGATTGGCTGCTTATCCCGCTGTCATCTCTCTGGTATTCACTGTCCAATGAGTGCAAAGAAAGCAAGAGACTAGACCTGGGTTTCAGTGTCTTTGGTCTCTCAGGTGCTTCAGAACTGCCATTAATAGCAGAGCTGTTCCCAAGAGATATCATTGATGTGGCACTTAGCCTCCCAGGGTAGCGGAAACTTTTACGTTGAGAACCTGGCCTTGGACTCTGTGGTTTAGGGCTCATGGGCCTGCAGGGCATGTCTTTACCTTCATACGCTGATAGTTGGGGGCAAGAGGGACTGAACTGAGGAAAGGATGATTGCAAGTCACTGGGGCTAAAGGGAGATTTTACCCAGAAATCCTCAGGGCAAGCATCTATCCAGATACCCACTGCTTCCTGCTGCTCATCATAGTCAGGGCTTCGTGGGCATTTGATAGTCAGCTCATGGGACAGTATTCTTCTTCTCCTGATGTCTGATGGTATGGCATCCCTAGTGGGCTCCACAAAGGAGTCAGAATGGATGGAGTCTGTTGAGGTCCCATTAGACACACTTGATCTCATAAATCCTTGTCCATTGGAATTCTTCCGCTTCTCTCTGGTTGTCCTTCTGGCAAAGCTACCAGGGCTTCTGGCTGTAGGAGGACTCCTCTGCATTGGGGATGAACTGGCTAACACAGACCTTTTCAGGTCATCTGTCTCCTTGCTTTTCAGAAATGCTTTCCAGGAGGTTTGGCGGAGCTTGGCTTTCTCCTTTTCACTCTTCAATGAAAATTTCGAGCTTTGCTCAGAGTTTTCCTTCTCCATAGACTTAGACTCGAAGAAACTCGAGAATGATTTATGAGCCAAGGCCAGCCTTGTCCTGAATTTTTTACCCTCTAGGTTTTTATGTCTTTTATAATCATTCTCTGATGAAGACTTCCTGAGCCCGGAGTACTCTGAGTCTGTAGTCTCATTGTCATTATTCTCAACAGAACCTAAAACTCTTCCCTCAGAGTGTTTGACACTGGACAGTATGGGAGAAGAGCTTGTGTCGATGTTGTCCATCAATATCCGGCCAGATCCAGAAGCTTTTCTCAAGCTGATTCTGTTGAACAATCCAGTCGGTCTCTCATAGAACAAGTCATCATCATCTGAATACTCAGAGGTGTAGCTTTCCTTCCTTCGGTAGGCAGAGCTGGGTGAGCTGCTTTTGAAAGACTGCAAGCTTTCTGTGTCTTCATCCTCTTTCCCAGTGTCTGATTCTTCTGTCTTTGTCCTGATGCCACCTTGATTTTCAGTAGCTGCTGATTTGGTTTTCCGGAAGGATGCCATTTTTGAGAGAGACAAAAACTTGGAAGACTTGGGAGATTTCCCAGCTTTGTTGACTTTCTGAACTGCCTTATAAAGGCTGCTGTTACTTCCTAAGACACAAAAGGAGTTCTCATCCATCTCTTCACTGTTCGTGCTCCCAGTACTGATGTTATCTAAGCCCATAACCATATTATCTTGACTTTTAAATTTCACTGAACTGCTGTGTATATCAGTCACATTTAGATTCTCTTCCTTGTCTTTGCTAAGGCTCTTGTGGTTTTCCACGACAGACCCCTGGTCTAAATGTCTAATGGGAGAACCTTCACAAAGGTCTGTTGGCTCATGAGCAATCATATAGGATTCAGTTTCTTTCATTTCACATCTTTGATTACAGTGGACCCCATGCTCTATAATCTTCTTGTCAGCACTGTCTTCCTGACACAGGCCACTAATATTGTTTGGTTCCTGTTTTACTGAAGTATCTTTCTTCAGATCTGCATTCATGTTGAACTCATTTTCCTCAACCACCTCATGGTCTCTTGTTTCAAATGGTGAATTTTCTACCTGCTCCGTCTCCGATTCACCGCCAGCATCTATGATTCTCTGGCAGGACTCTACCAGAGAAATTTCAGCCCTTGTACCTTGTGATTTCAAGTGCAAGCCAATAGTTGCAACTCCTTGTTCTTTCAAGGTATCAGCAGCACTTACCAGTGGTAAATTAGTCCTGCTGGAATAATTCTGTACATTTGCTCCTGTGACGCTTTCACAGACTGGTGTTAAAGATAAACTTAAATCAGTGTTCTCTTCTTGCTCCTGCCCCATAACCACCTCTCTCCCACTAGAGTACACCTCTTCCCCGGCTGATGTGGGCTGGACAAAGAGCTGTCCACAGCTGGTAGGTGCTTTCAAAGCACTGCAGGTCTCATCAGGCTCTTTGCTAGTGATGGGATGAGGGTCCGAATTCTCATTTGCTAGTTCTCCCAACGTCCCAGTGATTGTTTCATCAGGATGGTCATCTTCCTCCAGACTCTTTGACTGTAATCCCTTCTGTTCCACAGATATTATGATCAGTGCAGAAGATTTTAAATCTGGTAGCTTCATCAACTTTCTTCCCTGGAACATGTAATCCGGTTTGCATGCTGTCTGGGCATCTGAGACCTCGCCACCATCCTCCTCCTTTTCAATAGCAATGAGATCTTCATTTGCTGTTATCTGCTTCAAGCAACACGTTAAGGCATTCGTTTTGCTACTCATGTTCCGAAGCACTGAATCACTCTGCTCTCCTGCAACATCTTTGTCACCTGCTTCCTGTGTTGTCTCCAGGATTTCCTGACCCAAATTCAACCCAGAACCACCCACTAATCCTTCTTCTTCTACAAAGTCCTCAGCATGTGGAGATTCTGGGCCACTCTCCTCTGTGGTGGTCACTCGTGTTCTATCAGCTGGCTGGCAACTTGCCAAACAACTATTTCTTTTATTGTCTGCAGTAAGAAATACACTAACTGGAAAACTTGATTGTGCCTCAGTCTCATGGATGTCAGATTCAGAGCCAGTGCTCTGTGAGAGCCTGCGAGCTTCTAAAGCCCCCTCAGACTCGTATTTATCTTTTCTTGCTATTTCCTTGGCAATTATGTTTGCCTGTGTTAAATCCAGGACGGTGGGTGAGTCTCGCTGTTTTGATTCATATTCTGAGGGATTCTTCTGATGGAGCAGTGCTGAAGGTAGGCAATCAACGTGGAGACGTGCTGTTTCTGCAGTAAGGCCACATGTTTCTGATTTATTGTGCAAATCAATACCAACAACTTGGTGGGAGCCTGCTGGATTGGAATACAGGCTCTTATTTGAGTCCAGGCAGGCATTAAGGAGTGATCCTTTTATACCAGTATCCCCTTCCACTTTTATTGCTTTTTCATAGCTTCCACCAAACCTTTCTAAGTTCTTCCATGTGTCTTCACAGTCTAGTCCTTCCAGGTGCAGCATGGAACACGGCCATCTTAATTTACCTGTAAGCTGAACACCATTATTAGGGTGCTCTCTCACTCTTCCAGCACATATGTTTTCAGGTGCACTGTGCCATGATCTGGTTTCTGTGAATGGCAGCTGAAATTTGGATGTTAAGCCAGGAGTAGCTAAATTGAATGTGGCTCCATGTGTTCTGTCCGGTAGGCTTGTAACTGTAGATCCTTCACTGTTAGTGGAGTTCTCCCTATTGCATTTTATATTAGGTATAGATCCTGGTTGACATTTTATTTCAAATGCCTCTGAATTTCTTTTACACCTAGTTCTAATTGCTTCATAATGAATATTAGGCAAACTATGACTTGAACCTGCCTCTGCCAGGAAGGGAATTTGTTGTGTCCCAGAGAAAGCCAAAGAGCTTTCCGAATTTGCTTTCAGACATGCAAAGCTTAATACTGGTATATTTTTATTACTCCTTGCATGAGCATCTTCTGCTAGGTTTGTGCTGACACGGGACTGTGCTTTGCTGCTTCCAAAGTTTGCTTCATTGTTTAATTCATCCACTTTCAACTTAGTCTCTGTCTCTGATGCACTGTCCACACTACTAGTTTCCGATCCTGTGTTGGAAATATCACTTTTTAAAATTTGCTCTTTCCCAGTGGCCTGTTCTGTTCTGGATTTCCAAAATCTGCTTCTGGTTGATGCCACTTTGAAGTCAGAAGGCAGTGCAAGTGGCTCCTTTTGGCTAAACTCCACTTGTCCTGTACACACAAATTTATGAGGGGATATTTTTGCCTTTCTACCAGAAAAAATATTGCATGGCTCTTTTATCTCAGAGGAAAAGCGGCTTGAACTCAAACAAGTTTCTCCAGTAATATCACTGGCAAAAGACTCTGTATCTGATGCACTTTCATAAGGCTCAGTCTTTATGTCAGACAAAGATTCGCTCTGATGTGACTGAGTCTCAAAATAGTCTTCATCTGTTTCTTGGCTTGATCCACGTATTTCAGGCTCTAATGTACTTGGAGCAGAAGAACTCTGGTCATCTTCAAACTCTCCTTCACTGATGTAGTTTTCAACTGGTTCTGGGGCCTACACATAAAGAGAAAAGAATTAGTCAAAAATAGAGACCACCAGCAAATAGGTTACCATATTGCACAAGAAATGTATGATTTTTTTGGTTAGATTTAAGCAAGAGAAAAATACATTTCATACTGGATGGATGCATCTTTCCCTCAGGAGACTATACTATGTTTTAGATTTCACAGGAATGGACATGAAGGGGCTTTTTGGTCAATACCTTCAATGGATCATTTTTATTTCTTTAGTGTCCAGGCTATTGACTTCTTTGACTGTTTGTACCCTTTCCAAAAGTCCAAAGTCACCTGTCCAATACTTAATATGCCAGGTCAAAATCACCTTTTAGTTTCCATTTAAAAATAAAGGCCGAATCCATTTATTTCAGTCTCATGAGGTATATTCTATTTCTCACACCTGCAGCATAATCCGATAGCAAATGTGCAGGGGGCTGTTCTACAGTTGTTTGGGCCCTACTCACACTCCTTCCAAATTGCTACCAGTGTTTAAATTCAGATAACTGGAACCCTTCTTTAACACATCTATTCTGCTCCCTCCCTCCTTCGAAACTTCTAAAAAATCTCTCTCTTCCATGAGGCTTTCCCTAACTCTTCACCCCACAGTCTTCTCACTGTCGTTCCCTCTACTGTCCATTCACTGAGGCCAATTTCAGACCTTCCCCCTCGTGCATATTCTGACTGTGGGAGGGAATGCGCAAGCCAGGATATGCGTGGGGTACTGCCATTCTGAAAGCCCACCCCACGTAGCTTTGCCAGCAAGCACCCATAGAGATACCGAGCAGGAAATCCTGCTCGGCATCTCTGCAGGTGTTTGCCCCCAAAGTCACGGGCGGGGCGCTTTCAGACCAGCCAAACATATCCTGACTGCTCATTCCTTCCCACAGCCAGAATATGCATGGAGGGAGGGGGGGCAGGTGTGAAAGCGGCTTCAGAGTCCCTTTCTACTCTGTAGCTAAGGGAAGCTTGTTCATTGTGATTTCTCAACTTCATGAATGTATCCCAGTCTGTCTCTGTGTCACCCTCTCCCTTACCTCCCCTCCCTTGTCTTTCCTAGATTGTAAGTCCCACAGGGTAGGGCTTGTCTCTAATTAATGATTGTTCAGTGCCTTTCATAACCATATTGAAGGTTATGCATGGTCATGGCTGAGCAAGGTACTCAGCTGATTTTAAATACATTCATCTATGTATGTACGTCTACCATTAAGCAGTATATGAACATTAGTTTGTTGATGCTTATGTGATCCATTTTGGCCAACATATCAGGGACCTTCAAAGATAAAGCATGACTCTTTACAGCCTGAGCTAAAGAAAGAGGCTGTGACTGCAATTAGGCTCCAACAGATTGATGTATGATTTCAATTTGTGGTTGAGGCAAGAGCAGTGATGCATGACACAGGCTGGTCAGCAGCCTACACTCATGAAGAACCCCTGTAAGGCAAGCATCTGTCTCTAAATTCACGCTTGTTAACCTGGTGTCTGAGTAGCACTGGCCTCAGATTCTGATGGAAAATCTGCAGCATGGAGAGTGTAAGTGAATTGCCTATGACAAAAAAGTAAAAATATGAGAGGTAGGATATTTATCTTGGATATCTCTGGACTTCTTCCTCCCAATCCTTTGCCTAGACCGTAAAGGCTGTTTTTTAAACAAGCAAGGCTTGGGAGGGTGGGGGTCCGTAGCTGCTGAGTGGCAGAGCTGTGTAACAGCCACTTAGCTGGAGTGCATGGGGGGGATTCTAATGGGCGGTTCCCAGTGTGGCTACCACAGAAGCTAGCTCACACTCCCCCTGCCATGGACCAGGGGGGAAGGGGAACAGCGCCAGGCTGGCTTTTGAATTGGACACATCGTGGCGTGAGTGCTAGGGAACCTGGGTTCCCCAGTACTTGTGCCCAGTTCCTATGACTTGCAAAGGCCGCGTCCCACAGTGCCTATGAGCAGGGGACCTATCTGCTGGCATTGGTGGCCACCCCATTTCATACGGGCGGGAGATGCATGGGTTCCCATTGCCACACACCTTTTTGACTTGCCCCATATGGCGCACTCTGGATTTCTCTGCAGGGCGCTGCGAGTGACCATGAGTGGGTGCTACGTGGCGCATGGGAGTGCACATCCCCCACACTACCTTCAGACAGGTAGTCGGAGGAGTGGCTCCTGGGTGGCCATGCTTGGTGACATTTGTTTAAAAACACCCAAACTCAAAACACCTGGGAACCATATTTATCGAGAACTATATTTATCTGACATCTATGCACTACAGGACAGAACTTGGTGATGTCTTAGGGAGTGCAAGCAAATATTGGTTATCATCCAAACGGCCACGTTCAGTTTGAACTGTGCATATTTGATCGGATTACCTGTTTTCTGGGATACTCATTTGATCTCTAGGCTAGAGGAGATGGGGAAGGTTTGTGTCAGGTCTGACAGTGTTCCATAAGAACTTGTTCACCCATCCTTACTCATACCAGCCTGCTTTGGACTACAAATTTGATTCTGAGCCCTAAAGACTAGCTTTGAGCATCTCAAAAATAAAAACAAATTTTCAAACATTTTAGGGGAAACAATTCTTTTCTCAACATCACAGTGGAAAATGTAAAGCCTGTCAATGGCTGTTTTTAGCTGAACTCAAAAGTCATGTCACACAGCTAGGCCTGTACCAAGCCCATCTCAATAAGACATCAGCATAAGTCATGTAACCTGCAGAGCAGCATGTCCTTCTCTGCATGTATAGTAAATGATACGTGTAATTGAGGTCTCCCAGCGTATTTCAGTTCTTTTGGTATTTCTGATTTATCATTTCAATGATGTTGTTGCTATTGCACATGCTTAATTGCCAAAAATGATGTGACTAAAATACCAAAATGACCAAGAAACTGAAATAACAAAACCAAAACACTGAAATGGAATACCCAAGAAAACAGATATGCAAGTACCTCTTTTGGTCATGGATATTATTTCGGTACTCGAAAGGCTACCTGAAAATGCAAATAATAAACCCACTACTTTCAGCTCTGGTTAATATCCAGATATAATCCACGTTATAAGACCAAGATGTGCTTTCACTGTGACTTAAGGTAAAAACAAATGTGACAGTAACCTGTTCTGGCCAACTGTGTCCTGCTGTGGCCTGTGGGTCAGTGGAATGCTTGTGCTCGGTCCCCAGATGTTTGTCTGGACTCTCTCCAGGCATGTTGGCAGCTAGTCTGGGCTCTCACCTCGGCAAAATGCCCAACTCACAGCCCAAGCTACCCCTACCTCCCACCCCCACTGGGGTAAGTCTGGGGCAAAGTGGGCCACAGAGGGTTAGAACATATGTTCTGACCTGCCATGACCCGTCCCGGATTGGGATCACTGTGGCAGTCCATGATTGGCTGCCATGGCTGCCTGTCATGGTGGTGGGGATGGAGCGCTGGGTGCAGCATGGGAGTGGGGCCAGGACAGCTCCTCAGTCGAGGTCACATGTGGTCGGTTCCCTACTCTGCCCCCAGCCATGTCAGGGGTGAGGCGGCAACCCGACCCAACCCAGGTCATTGCCACTCCACTGTCACTTCTGTTTTTAGTCCATAAGTGTTGAACCATTTTCTCTTTAACCTAGTTGTGTGTGCTGTGCAGGCCCTTAGTCCCTACATTCATAGCTTCATTTCTTGTGATTATTTGACGGTGAGCCTGTTTCATACAGACCATGTTCTCCCTCTTTCTGTGCTGTGGGGTTTTTTGCGTTAGTAACAGTTCAGTAATGTGGCAGTTTCATTGTGCTGATAATATCACTAAGATCTAGTTCTGTTAGTTGTGTAGATGTCTGTCATACACCTTCATTCTTTCAGCAGCGTGTGTAGCAGAGATGATGATAGAGAAGAGGTTTGCTGATGTGTTCCGTGGCACAGTTAGTGACTGAGGTCGCTTTTAGATGAGCAGCCAGGGAAGCAAGTTCTTCAACACACCGCTAGGAAAAGCCGCGCGAGGTGCATTTATATGCACCCTGCACAGCTTTTCCTAGTGGCGCATTGAAGAACACGCTTCCCTGGCCACTCATCTAAAAGTGCCCTGTTGTTCATCTCGAGCTGACAGTTCCCTGAGAATATTATCCTGGGTTTCCTGTTTCCTGATAACCTTAAGATGTGTTGCAAGATTCCTGCATTCATGCTTTGACTTCAATGACATCTAGAAAGCTGCCACTTACAAACAAAGCCAGTTTGAAAATGATAGTTGTCAGTCTTGATGATATAGAGATCATCAAGATATTGGCCTACACAGCCAAGCTAATAAATCTGTACTAGTTATTGGCCTACACTAAAAATCAAGTATTTCTCTAGTTATTTTGGGTTGATCTCTAGACAATGATCAATCTGAGTTGCTTCCATTCTCTTCTTTAATCCCTTCAGATTCATCCCCATTCATCCTGTCTCGCACCTCATTTCCCTACCTTTTGTCTCCTTCTTCAAAACAAAATGCAACAAAAGACTACCATTCATGGTTCACTTGTTCAGCTCCTTTCACAACATATGTCCCACACAGTGCTTTAACGTGCATTAAACCCAAGAACAATAAAATTCCCTATTGGACTTAACAAGCCAACGAATGTAAATCCAAGGATCAAATTCAGAAGCAAGCCTTATTAAAACTTTTTCCAGCACTTCAGTATGAATATAACAGCTATTGAGATTAATACTGCATTTCCATTCACATAACACTTAACTTAGACCCCCTCCTCACTTACACATCAACATGGAATCTGGGCCTTTGATTTTAACCGAGTGGGATTGAGTCTTAGTAACTGGTGTTAACTAGATCCAAAATGAATGTTCAGTTTTATATATGTGAATATAACTCAGATGTTTGAATAGTCCTTCAAATTATACTCCTCCAATGAAAAAACATTGGTATATCACCTCTTTTGGATATTTCAGTTATTTTATCCACGGGGTATTCGTTTTCAAGCATTTTAGGGTTTTTGGTTTGGATATTTCAGTAGTGTTATTTAGTGCTAGTATGCATTACCGAAGAGACCAAAGTATCTGAAATAAATAACCAAACAAACCAAAATACCCCAAACAAGATATTTGAACCAAATATTTGCTTTGTTGAATGAAGCTGAAAATGAACAGTTTTTCACATCTGCTTCATCCTAAGTAGCTAGCCCAAAATTGTCAATTTTGTATTCAGAACAGATATTCTTTTAAGCTTTAGCATTAGTTCACAGACTAACGTGACAGAACAGATTAATACAAAGTAAGTCTCCTAACTGGATGGTGTAAAATAAGAGGCATGAACAACCAACTTACACCAGCTAAGATTGCTTCACAAATCTTACACATCAGCCAGTAAGAACTAGCATAAGGGAGCTCATTTTACATCACCATTGAAGTTGGCCCAGTATGATTTGTGTGACTATGGGCATTTTCACACAAGACACTCTCCACCCATTACCTACCCACCACCCACCCACTATACATGTTACAGAACACCCATAGGGAAACACTGCAGCCCTGCAACATGTATAGTGGGTGGAGAGTGTCTTGTGGGAAAATCACCTTCCGCGCACAGCGCGGTGGGGGTTTGGCATTGCCCCCCCTTAGGATGAAGAGGTGAGGACAGGAGGTGGCTGCCTCCTCTCCACGTCAGGCAAGGAAGGGGAGGGGCCGGAGCGGTTGTGCTGCAACCAGGCTGGGGCACCCGGGACTCTTGTTATAAGTGGGATTCCCGGGCGCCATTTTAGTTTCCCTGCTCGCCCGCCTCATTTTGGTCATGGCATGGAGCAAGAAAGACATGCAGCGTGGGATCTGAGCAGTGGCCCCTTTGGGTCCAGGATCGGAGCCCTCATTCACCCCTGTGGGTGCTGCTGCAACTGAGTGGCTGGGTGGGCGCGCTGGCCGGCTTCTCTGCTGTTCTTCTTCCCCTCCCCTCTTGTGATTTTGGTGCCTCTGTCATGCCACACTGCGAAGTCTCGGCACACACAGGTGGCATCAGGATGCACAGGCGGCATCAGGTGTTCCCCCCCCAACCCCCTACTATTCTCGGGCCCCCGGGAGACTGGGTGTTTTTGCTTTTCCACCCCCAACAGAGGGCTTTCAGCCCAACAGGGCTTTCATGCCTGTGTGTGTGTGTGTGTGAGCATGGCTTCTGTCTCAGGAAGCCAGGGGTTGGAGGGATAATCTCCTACGTGACTACTGCTGCTGGAGGGAGGGGGGACATACTTCCTCAGGGGATCTGACAAAGGGTAGCAAAAAGGCATCTATGATGCCCCAAAAGAGAAGGGCCCCGTCCAAAGGTCCAGCGAAGCGGACTCCGAGGTCCGGCCCAGCCCCCCAAACCCCACAGGAAGGATTCATGGCCCCTTCGACACACTTCCTATGCCCACGCTGAGGATATCACCCCTGGGCATAGTCCCAAAAAAGGTGTTTAGTGAATTTCACCTCATTCACCCCCTTTTCCACCCAAAGGGTGAGTCGGTGAATGATGCTATACCCCAAGAATTGTGCTTAGTCAGGTACACATCATTCGACTCAGCAGTCGAAATGGTGCGGGCCTGTGGGAAGGTTGCCCTCCTGGTGAAATGTGAGATCAAATCTACCTTCCGCTTCCTCCCAGTTCATCCCGATGACTTTGAGCTCCTGGGAATGGAATTCCAGGGCAAGTTCTACTTTGACAAGGCAATGCCCATGGAATGCTCCATCTCTTGTGCTGCCTTTGAGAAGTTCAGCTCAATGCTTGAATGCCAGTGGGCAGGGCGGAGCCAGATCACTCATTATTTCGATGATTTCCTCTTTGCGGGAGGGGCGGGTACCACGGAATGTGGGCAACGGTTGTGCACATTCCAGAAAGTGGCCATGGAGTTAGGTGTGCCCCTGGCACCTGAAAAAAACAGAAGGCCCGACAACCAAATTAACATATTTAGGCATAGAACTGGACACGTTGAGATCCCAGGAGCCCAGCTATTAAGTATTAGCCATTTAGATTGTTTGTTTAATTAGCATGAGGAAAGGCAGTAGATTCCCAGGGCCCTTTGGGAGACATATGGAGGCTTTTTAAGTTAATATGTTGATAGCCCTAGGTGAGCTGTGGAGCCATCAGGAGCAGTGCCTTTTCCTCAAAGGAGTTTTTTTACCCTTGTTTTGGCGGGGTTTTAATTTATGCCTTACAGGATGGGCTGTTGCCCTTAAGAGTTTTTTCCTTTTTGTGAACCTGCTTGGCTTCCTTTTTGGGCGTTTGGGTGTTTGAAAATTCACTCCTCTGCTTCCCATTCTGGTTCCTGGATTACTGCTGGAAAGGTAGGCAAGCACCTTCTGCCTGACTAACAGATGTAAATGGTTTGCCTTGGCTCCTCCTTATTGCATTTGGGCATGTATTTGGAGCTGTAGTTTATCTTTATGTTTTTCTTTTTTTCCCCTTTCCCCTCCCCCCCTTTCCCCCCCTATAGTCATGAACTGAAGCTGGCTAGTTGTGGAATCAGGATTCCCAAAGGAAGGCTGTTTAGCCTATGAGGAAGTAGTCAACATTTTTCTGCCCCCAGTAAGTCTTATGTTAATTACTTTTAGCGGTTCACTCTGTGTATGAGGGGGTTCTCTCGAGCTACTTTCTTGCTCTTTACTTTGCTCCTTGGATATTGTTGCTGCAGGTGGGTGCATTTTACATGCACGCTTGCATGTGTTTTTTATACTATTGTATCCATTTAGAGACTTATAACTATTAGCATTATGATTTAATCTTTCTCTGTGGTCTTTACTGTTTGGGATCTTATTGTTATACTTCTGCGGGTGATTTATGGGGCATATTTAGAAATATTATTGCTTCCCCATTTGGACCCTTACATGTTTGTTCCCTCATTAAATCTTTTGAACATTTGTACTACTTGCAGTAGTTTGTTGTTGCTGTAGTTTATGTGAATACTGCTGCTGTATACCTTTTGTGTCTGTGTAAAGTAACAGTCAGGCAGCTCCAGTCACTCACAGGTAGTCTCAACTTCGCATGCCAAGTCATTGCCCCAGGGAGGGCATTTATGTCCCACCTGTATGCCCACACTGGTAGTGTCTGTCCCCCACATCACCACATCATGGTGATGAAGGAGATGTGGGAGGATTTGGCTATATGGGATATATTTTTATGAGACTACAATGGGGTGAGTTTCTGGCGGTGACAGTTTCTGCTGGAATCTGAACTACAGATACACTCAGATGCAGCAGGCGGGCACGGTTTTGGAGTTTACTTTAGGGGGAAATGGTGTGCAGCTCCATGTCCGGCAGATTGGGAGGAGGTCAAAATAATGCACAATTTGTCATTTTTTGAATTTTTCTCTATAGTACTGGCCGTGACCTTGTGGGAAACAGATTTTGCCAACAGGAGAGTCCTGTTTTGGTGTGATAATATGGCAGTTGTTCATGTTATCAACAAATTGTCATCCAAATAAGAAAGGGTCATGAGGCTGATGTGGGTTTTCATCCTCAAGTGTCTAAGAGTGAATATCTTGCTTACGACCAACACACATACCCGGCATTAACAACGGCATAGCCGACGCCCTTTCTCAATTCCAGACAGAATGTTTTGCCTGCTTGCTCCTGAAGCCAGGGAGGATCCAGATCCATTCCCAAGAGACATGTGGAACCTTGGCTATTAGACCTATTTAAGATAGGGATGGGCGAATGCGGTTCAGATGTTCGGAGTTCGGACCGAACTCGGTCTGTTCAGACGTCCAAACCGAACTCTCGAATGACTGAACAGTTCAGTTGTATTCAGATGAGTTCGGATTAGTTCAGGGGCAGGAAAAATGTCTTTTCAGGGCCAAAAATTAGGTTTCAGTTTCGGTTTCGATAGTGCTATTTTTGACTGTTCAGTCAAGTTCAGTCAACCCAAACTCGGCTGAACCGAACCATCGACCCCAAACTCGGGTTTTGAACCTAACGACTGAACATCCGACATCCGAACCGCATTCTGTTCGCCCATCCCTAATTTAAGACAGTCCAAGGTTCCCTTGCTCCCAGAACCAGAAGGACATATGACATGACTTTCAGCGAGTTTCAGGATTTCAGGTTCCAGAACAGTTGGTCTCTAGGTTTCCCCATTCCTGAAAGCCAAGTGCTTAAGTTTGCGATATCCCTCCATAAAAAAGGATTGGCACTGGGAAAGATCTCAGGAAAAATATCGGCTATTACATTCGCAAGCCAGTTGGCAGGTCACCCCTCCCCGGACAACGGTTTCTTTATGAGCTGTTTGCGGGAAAGCTGGTCCAGAGGCATGTCCCCTGTGCAGGACAACAGAGCCCCCACTACTCCCCAGCTGTTGACTAATAAGGATATTTCCCAGAGTCTGATTCTCTAGCAGCGAGATACAGCTTTTCACGGCAGTATTCCAGGTGGTGCTATTCAGCGCATTCCAGATAAGCGAGTTGGTCTCAGACTCCAGAGCCGACATGTCAGGTAGGGCTCTCCACCTACAGGATGTCGGGTGGCAAGGCAGTGCGCTTACGCTGCACCTGCGATGGTCAAAAACTGACCAGAGGAGAAAGGGGCAGATGATTAACCTGTATCCCTCAGACGATGCCCAAATCTGCCAGGTCCGAGCGATGAGGGAATACTTAGGAAAACGCCCCCATTTAAGCATGAGAATGGGGGACCCTTGACTCGTTACCAGTTTGGGGCAGTGCTTAGCATGTGTGTAAGGGAGATGGGCCTCGACCCGAGCCGCTACAATGTGCACTCATTTAGGATTGGGGCCACATTGGCAGCGGCAGCTCATACCTGCTGTCCAGCCAGCAGATCCAACAAATTGGGAGATGGCAGTCAGGAGCATTCTGTACATACGTCAGGAATACAGAGGCACAGCTGGCTAGACAGTGCACCGCCGCACAGGCTGTGGTTCAGTCCCGTGAATCACAACCACATGATCTTGTTTTTTTTGCAGACATGGCATCACTGTAGGCCAGGACGGTAGTTTGGATCGTCGGCCACAGCATCATCCACTGGACAGCAAAGATGGCTGCATGCAGTGGGTGGGGTACCCAGCTGGGCCTTAGTGACCTGGAAGAAATAATATAGCTAGGTAAGCGCGGCATGCGGTGGGAGCAACTGCTCCCATTGCTGACTGCAGCAAAAAAACCTGTCCCTTCCCAGGAATAATAGTGATACACTTAGGGGGAGACAACTTGTCCAGGAATAATAGTGATACACTTAAGGGGAGACAACCTGCCTACGGCAACGGGGCTGTGGTTGACAAAAAGAGCAAAGGCATACCTCAAGCTGGTACAGGAATGCCTCCCGGGGAGCAAGATAGTTTGGTCCAAAATGTTGTAGAGATGGGTCTGGGCCAATGCTAACCATCCGGGGAGAGTAGACCGGGCCAGGAAACGAGCCAACAGCGAAATAGGGAACTGGCTGATCTCAAGGGGTGGGGGTGGGGGGGTGATCATCGCCCACGATGACATTTGGCATGATAACGATGAGTTGTATTGGACTGACGGGGTCCATCTGTCAGACGCAGGATGTAATTTGGTTCTTGGGGTCCTAAAAACCAAGTTAGCTGAGATAATGTGAGGAGGCAGAAAAATGGTGGTGAACCAGCCAAGCAAAGCTGGCGGTTCTAGTGGTGGTGGGCTGAGTTAGGGAAAATTTGTACAAAAGGTTGACAGTTAGGACACAGGTGAACAGAAACATCTCCTTAAGAGACGGGTAAGGTCATGCATAGCTGCACAGTGCGGCCCACTGTATGGCCATCCCAGGGGCGAGAGGCAAATTGCCGGACCCACTGGGAGGATGCTGTGCCAAGCAGTGGGTAACGGTGTTCTCACCCTTGTTTCAGCCCTCAAAAAAGGGGGTGTAGGCACGAACAACCCGCCCCAGCCCGGAGAAACCTGGGGATCGTGGCAGGGCGTAAGTTCACGTTTGGGAAGTTAGATCACAGGAGGATTCCACTCATGCTTAACTCGAGAAAGCCTGCGCCATTAGACAGGTGAACAGGGACAATCGCCAGTTGTGGACTGGAACCTCCTGTTGGTGACAAACAGTTAATTATAAGTAGGACCCTAGTTCAAAGGGGGGAAGTGGGGAGGGCTACCCCTTCCCCCTTTTTGGATTTATAATTGAACCAATAAAGAGTGCGGCCATTCTATCCCACAAACCGTGTCCTCATCTTCTTCTGGGGTGCGGCAACAATAACCATATATGCATAAAACTCCGTTTTTGGATAAGCTTCATTACATCATACCACCATATGTCAGCTTCCCAGCCTGTAGCAATAGGTAACTTCACTGTTATTTAGCAACCTTGACTGAAGGGCATAGATATAATAGGTACAGCAGGTGCAGCCACACCAGAGCCCATGTGCGTGGGGTGCCCAACTTGGATGTAGCATGTATTTGCACACTGGAGTGGAGTGCCCCAGCAACGGGCCCCATTCTGTCTTCTGCACCACTCCCACCTAGCTATGCCCTGAAAACTAGTTCTTGAAGTAAACAACACTGTCTTCCAACCACTACCTTTGGGTCCCTGGAAGTGTTCAGGCCTGGGAATGTCCAAGAGTCTCACTCCCAAACCCTGTCACCACCACTCCTGCTACTGCTGTGCTCCAGTTGGGTGCAGTAGTAGCAGCACAGCCCTCCAGGAAAGGTGATGGAAGTCCCCCTGTTTGTTTGTTATGTTTTTAAATGTTTTAATTGTTTTGTATTATATTTTTATATTGTATTTTGTTATTGTTAGCTGCTCTGGGCTACCATGAGGTAGAAAGAGCGGGATATAAATATGGTTAAATAAATAAATAAATAAAAATGGTTGCTTAAGTTGAGGGGGGGATGTCATCTTCCCCCCCCTTAAATCTGTCACGGTTATTACTCACAACAGATTAATATCACTGTATCCAGACTGGGTCCGAGGCATACAGAGCTAACCTGAGAGCCCCCTGCTCTGTGCACTAGATAATGCTTCCTCCCAGAGCGAGCTTTAGTGCAGGGGCCCGAGGCCTCTGCCACAGGCACATGGGCCTGCCAGAGTCCACCACCAGGGCCGGCCCCACATGACCCCGTCGCCAGCTGGGGCCCCGCACTTGCCTGGCTGGGCAGCAGGCTGCAGCCAGCTTCTCCCCCAGAAAGTGATTCTTCCTCCCCTCCCTGGCTCCAGACCCCATCCCTCACCTGCCTCTTCCTTCTAGTAGTGCAGCAGCAGCAGCAGCAGCAGCAGCGGGGACACTGGATCGGGCTGGGAGATAAGGCTGTTTACAAACAGCTCCTCCCCACGTGCTGATCAGAAGGTTGCTACCTTGTAAAGAAGGTTCTTCGAGATGGCTCCCAACATTCTCACAACTGGGTTGTGCGCGCTCACCCTGTTCAAATAATAGACCACATGATGGTCTTGAGCTCCTCTGGTATAAAAAGAACCCTCCCCCTCTGAATGACAGTTCCTTTCAACCCTTTCTAGAAATATAAGAAAAGAATTCCATGCGGGGCTGGAAGGGTGGGTGTTGTGAGAATGTTCGGAGCCATCTCAAAGAACCTTGTTTGCAAGGTAGCAACCTTCTGTTCTTCTTCGAGTGGCTCCTCACATGATATTTTTACATGGCTCCGCCGGGTGGGGAGTCCGTGGGCGCGCCAGTGCATGGATGGGGCATGCACACAGCTGCACACACATCCCCACTCACCCACCACTCATCCACACCCACATAGTAACCACCATTTCCCCCGGTTGCTCCGTGCGTGGGGATGAGTGGGGGGGTGAGTGGGGATGCGTGTTAGGCGAGCGCGCACGCACCCCCACTCACCATGGGCGCGTGCACCACGTCATTCACATGGGGTTCCCCCACCCATGAACACACAGAAATCTGCGTGTTTACGGCTGGGAGGAGAGACCCGTGTAAAAAGGGCCACATTCTCACAACTGTCTTACTTATACTATCTTAGGTAGGAATTTAGGATGTAAAGCAATATCTATTCTGTCTTGGAAAATAAATCTGCAAATATGGTTCTGAGATTATTATGGCTGCTATTTCACTAACTCTTCTTAATGAAGTTATTGCTAACAGGAATACTGTCTTTAAACCCGCACCCCATAACCAGTTCATTTGCACCCCCATATAATCAATTCACACTGCCCCATGGGCACAAATTAAATGGTTATGGGTGGGGGCAGCGTGAATAGATTATATGGGGGCGGGGGCAGAAATGAACTGGTTATGGGGTGGGGGCAGCATGAACTGATTATGGGGGCACAACTGAACTGGTTATATGTCTCTTTTCATGGCATAATGCGCTTAATAAGCTAGCTGCATTTTGGGTGTCTTGTGTGTGTGATAGCAGCACCTCTGGACTGGTCACACCGCATGCGTGCACAAGGCACAGGCGGCACTGGCAGCAAGAAGCAACAGGCCCTGGAGGCCAGACTGGCTAAGCTCACCCCCTGGCCCCTCCTCCAGTAAGGTAGTGGACACAGTCAGTCTCTCTGTGCCTGTGTCACTGCCCGCTTGGCTGCCCCTGCAGTGGAACCACTCCTGGGGAGTGGTGGTAGACACTCGGCTGGGGATGGGGGGAAGCATTAGGAGGCCATGCTTCTCCATGGTTGCTCGGAGAGGTGGAGAATGGGAATCCTTCCTGTCCAGAGGGAGTAAGTTTTATGTAAATGTATATATTTGCATAATTAGGTGGTGCCTAATTATGCAAATTAGGCCCCGCACCAAGACTTCGCACATGGCCTCACAAACCCTGGGGCCGGCCCTGTCCGCCACCACTGCTGAGGCCTACCACTGCTGATACTGGAAATTGCCACTAATAGTGGCAATGGCAGCCTTGTCTATAGCAGCAGAAACAAGAGTAGCTACAGCCCCCAGAAAAAGCAGCTGCCCCAGTCCTCATACATTTTAAGACAGGCCTTGCTTCCTCCTGCACTGTTGGGGATATTTTGAAAGGCAGAAATGGCAGTTGGACATCTAACCGTCATTGATAGTCGATTAGTTAAGTACCTAACTGCTGTCTGGGCCTTTGAATATTTCCTTCATTATTTCTTACAATTATGGTGATAAGTTTCAGTCAGTCCTACATTTATACTCAGGAAAATGTGAAGACGTCTCACTATGACATGAGCTGTAACCCTTCCAATTAGCATTGTCTCCTAAAGATAAGAAGGTAATGAGTGTCATGTAGATATCACAGCACAAAATCTCATATTTGCACTTGCTTATCTGGAAGTAAGCACATCTGGAAGAAATGTAAATAAATAAATAAATAATAAGTAGAACTGAAACAACAATGCCATTTTAGTCAAGAACTGCCAATTCACTGCCTTCCCCCTCCCCCACGCCAAACTGAGAAAACTACTGGGTTTTCACAACATTCATTTGTTTATGGGTATTTTCAGACATTACGAGATCACGCTCAACCACGGGGAATTTCCACATGGTGATCGTGGTCGCGTCACGTCTGTTGGGGGGAACGGAAGCTCCCCGCCAGATGTTCACCCCCATGAATCACAGGGGGGAATCACATTGACCACACAAATGGAGGTCCTGCCCGGACCACCTCCATTTGTGTGTTCAATGTGATTCCCCCTCGTGATCTTGTCTGTCCCCCTACCACGGCCTGGAATCAGCAGCGGGATTCCGGTCCGTGGTCAATTCAGGTGGCCGCTGCGGCCACATTGGCCGCAGCACCCGCCGGTCTCCCAAGAGGGCGGGCGGCCTAGGGAGCATGGGGGGGCAGGGCTGTGTGGCTGCACGGTGAGCCGTGCGGCCGCGCCCCCTCTGCGATTCCCCACCGGGATCAGCCGGCACGTCTGTTGGACATGCCGGTTTGATCCCAGTGGGGGATCAATGGGTGATTCCGTGACGGGGTCAATACAGGCCCCATCACGTCTGAAAATACCCTATGTTCAGGTATGCTCTTCGTTAGCATGCCTAGCACATCTGGCACACTGGTGGCAGAAGGACTCAGGCACAATACAGACAGACCAGATACAGAAGGTACAGCAGCACTGACTCCTCCTCCTCCTCCTCTCATTCCTCATCCCCTTGGATTGGGTGAAGAGGACTGGGAGGTGAAAAAAGTATGGGGCCAGGAGGTGGGAAAGTAATGACACCACAATAGGGAAAGTCCCAAGAAGTCACCGAAGTTACCAACAATGGCCAGGAGGTGCCTAAAAGTCATGAAGATTGAAAGAAAGTGTTAAAAGATTGCACTGTTTGTGGGAAATGGTGAGAAATTGCCACTTGAAATCCTGAAAAAAAATGGAATTGCAAAATGTGTCCCAAACACAAAAATTCTGCTGAACATTTGACAACATTCTTGGTATGACAGTATTTTCTGTCGATTTCTGGAATGGCCAATTTTGAACCATCACTCTCTGGAAGATGCCATGTGTCACTGCTGACTATTTGGTACTTGCACAGTTGTACGTAATAAATCCAGCAATTCCCCCACCCCACCCTCACCCCCCTCTTTAGAGTTAAGGCTGATTTTATAACTTGCTGCAATAAAATGAGATTCTGCAATGCAATATTGAGTCACTAATGAGCCAGCTGTCCCTTGTGATTAGTAAGCCTTTACAATGGGGAGGAAGTTAAACAAATGATTAAGAACCCAAACTAGACAAATATCTGAGTTTACCTGGGCTGCGTAGTACCGCATATCCCCTACTCTCACTAACTTTACTGTGAGAAAAAATTCCCTGCATCACATAGAATTTGTGCCGAGATGAGAGCAAATGTTCCTGTACCATCTGGAAATACTTACCTTTCAGGATCACTTGCAACTGTTGGGGTATTTTCTCACTATTCATTGATTCTGCACTTCTGCTATTGTTGAGATAGGTGCCTTGCCAATTTCTGTCATTTTCTGTCAATTTCCATCATTTTCCATTCATTTCAGATTTTTTAGTCAGTTCATGGTACTTTGTTATTTTTGACAATTTGTCACTTTCCATCAATTTTACGTCACTCAGCCAGTGTATATAAACCATAGTGTTAGCAGTTCAGTTCATTTTGTGTTAGGACGGATTGCGGAACCGTCATTTCTGCATACCTCAAAAGAACTACCAGAAGTACGGCACAATTGCATTTCCTGAACAGGAGCTAGCGAAAACCAAGTAAGTTTCCTCATCATGCAAGTGCAGGGGAATGACCTGCTTCTGATGGAAACAGCATTTGCTGCAATTGCTTGTTTCAGGCCTATGATAGATCAAGCCTTATAGGAATAAAAGAAGTGCCAAACTGGGTCCAGAAGGTCCATCTAGCCCCGCATCCTGTGAACAACAATGGTCAGCTTCAGGAGCTTCAGAGAAATGCTAAACAGATAAATCTGGGTTGAAATGAGATTTCACCAAAATGGGAAACATATCAGGAACATCCCAGTTCCGGATACCATCTTGGTCAAACTGAGAACCTCTCAGTACTCGGTAATGTCTCAACCAACATTTCATTTCTTGATTTACTGACTTTCTGCTTACCAGGATCCCGTTTACCACTTTGCCATTTACTAGGTTTGCCATCCATTTCAAGTCCTGAGAGGCAATACCGACACAATTCCACATTTCTTGCACTCCATTTTCCTTTGCACTTCTTTGTCAATCATTAACTGATATGCAGATTCCTCCATTAATCTGCAATGCAGTTGTAGATTGGTCAAAGGAAAGGAAACAGCCTAGTGCAATAATTCTGGTTGGAGGCACTGGAGTGGAGATTATGCGGCACTGTGGGGGAGGTAAGGGGTGGGCTATTTGCACAGTGATTGGCTCAGAAATGCAGAAACAACAAACCCAGAAGTAAAACAATACCCTCTGAAATGTGGTAAGCAGTAAATTAACAGTTTGCAGTACGTGGTTAATGGTAAGTGGAAAGTCAATAAATCGGAACCGTATCTTGTGGTATTGCAAGAATCGAGAAATTGCATTGGTGTTGGGAAATCAATCTCAGTTCCTGATATGGTGACATTTCTCACAAGCAGCAATTTAGTTTCAGCCCTAGTCATAATGGAGTGATCCATTTCCCGCTATTCACTCACAGCCTCTGAAATCAGAGTTCTCATACCCCGACCAAATTGACTAATGGCCATTAATGGACCTAAGAAGATGAATAAAGAGAAAACCCAATGTTTCAATATCCTGGTCCCTCATAATAATTTATCCTCCAAACAGCCCTGCAATGTAAGTACTATTATCTGAATTTTATAGGCAAGGAGAAATTCATTGTAAAGTTGAAAGAGGTTACCCAGAAAAACAGGCACCTCGTCAAATTTTAGGTGCCTGGAATTGACCTGGTTGTGTTTGGACTGGTGCCCAAATGTGACCTGACAGGTTACCTATGTACTCCCTTGTGACTCAGGGTGCTTTTAGACGAGCGGGTTGCCGTTTGCGAGGTATTTAATTCGCAGTCGCCAAACAATGCGTGACCACCTTTCATGCACCTGATTGTAGCCATTTGCTCATCTAAATCCCACCGTGCGGGTTTTTGAAAAATTGCACGTGCGAGTCGCACAATGGCAACGTGCTCGTCTAAAAGCGCCCTCACCCACTCAGCTGCGCCGCTGCTCCCACTACTCCTCTGTCTGCTGCTCCCACTGCTCCTCCCAGTCCAGTCTGCTGCTCAGCTGAGCCAGGCACCACATCACAGTCCCCAGATTGGGGGTGCGCACAGGGCCAGAGAAGCAGCAGAAGCAGTGGTGCAGCTGGGTGGGTGGGTGAGTCAGCCCAGGAAGCGAGTGGAGGCAGGAGGTTCCCAGGACATCCTGGAAAGACCCACATTTTTGACATCCAGGCACCCAACTGGGGCCAGGTAAAGCTATTAAGTGCCTGCTGGGGGTGCCTGAAAATGCAGACATTACCTGTGGGTAGCAAATGTGCACTACCTGCTGCAACCCTAATTCAGTGACTTGACTAAAGTTACAGAACAGAAAACTGAATGCAGATTTCATGAGTCTCATTCTAGCACCCTACCCCCTGGACCATCCTAATCCTCATCTGAAGGTCTTCTCATCTTCTTGAACCCTGGAAGGGAGAGTCTCCACCAGACACAATCTCTAAAGTCAGGGTCTGGGTAAAACCTATAGGAAGCTCATAATAGAATATTACCAGACATAAGAATGGCATGTGTTTAATACCTAAGCAAGTGGCTAACATTATGTCTGCCCACTTGGAGCTGAAACGAGCTAATTGCGCGGTAAACAGTAACCATTGGATTTTTGGTAACTGATCTGCTCTGACAATAATCAGTCGCCATTCCTTATTTGATTGGTTAACCAATTAGCACTATTTGCCATGTTACCACATTGCCATTTTCCACCTGTTTCATTTTTAACAACTAATTCCATTGGACCACAATTCCTTTCCTGTTTATCTCTCTTTCCTTCCAGACTGGTTTCAATGGTACCTGGTTCAAATCTGCTGGATGCAGTTTTGCTGTTGGTCAGAAAGAAAACCCAAAATGCCAAAATGCATTAGTTATGTAGTGTGGTAATGTGGTATTAATTGGTATTTCAGTCCACTGTGGTTTCAGGTTAACCACTGAGGTCTGCAGTTACTGACCAATTAACTGATTAGCTATCCAGAATTTTGGTTATTTACCACCGTTAGGGAGTTAACTATCCATTTCAGCTGAGAATAACTTTTCAAGATCATTTAAGTCTTGGTCTGCTAATAAGGATGCTTATTGGCAATCTAGATACCTGCTGGGTAAGAAAATCTTTGGAAATGGACCAACTTCTTCTGAATAGGCTACCAAAGGGGAGTCAGATAGTAATGACTTTGTGAGAGCAAGTTAGCCTCTTATAGCAAGCATCTGTATCCTTTTACCCAGGATAAAGATAAGTTCTTCATATGGAATTCAGTCACAGAGTTCAAATCTGGTTCACGGGAGACACAGAGCATAGTTGCCCTCCCCGCAAACCTGTCAGACTCCCTCAGTTGCCAGAGAGAGATAACTGAAGGTGAAAGCAGCCCTTTAAATGCAGGATTGTGCAAGGGATACAGAGAGAGGATTAAAGCTTTCGCTCCCCCAACGCACATTTAAATGAACTGTGAATCTTTTCCAGTCACCCTTGAAACAAATTGGGTGTCAGTCACAGAAAAGATTATTCGTGGTTTGAGGCTTCACAGACCAAGCCCAGGGGACTTCTATGTGATGAGAGAAAACGCTTCTTTTTGGGTGATAATATTAGAGTGCATGGGGAGCGACCCATTCCCACAGGCATGGCAAGTTGTGTTGAAAAGAAACAAATGTGGAAGCTGACATATGTTTATTCACAGCCCCTTCAGTCCAGAGTCTTCGGTAGCTCCAACAATCAG
The DNA here is from genome assembly GCA_003113815.1 of Sphenodon punctatus. Taxonomy (NCBI): domain Eukaryota; kingdom Metazoa; phylum Chordata; class Lepidosauria; order Sphenodontia; family Sphenodontidae; genus Sphenodon; species Sphenodon punctatus. The sequence continues at coordinate 2,633,065 of QEPC01014540.1, read as the reverse complement.
AGAGCTTGGAATCAGAAAGCCTGGATCTTGGGCAGTTAAGTCAACCCCTCAGAAAACAAGCAAAGCGCATGTGTCAATATGTGTACAATAGTAGTGAAACAAGTTTGGGAAGTGCTTTGTCCAGCTCAGAAAGAGGGAGTGAAAAAGGTAGCCTTGCAATCCCACAGAGTAGAGGCCATTATGGCAATGACCATAATGATGGTTTTTAGATGGTTCTAATTCAGGGAATGCTCTTAAAATAGTACAAGTTCCAAGGGATGCATAGATTTTATTTTATTTTATTTTATTTTTCAAACTTATATCCCGCCCCCTCCTGCAATGCAGCTCGGGGCGGCTTACAACAATAATAAAAACATTTAAAACAGTTAAAATATAAATATAAATATAAAACATCAAAAACAGGGTTAAGAACAATAACAAATAAATAAATGGGCAGGGATAAATAAATAAATAAATAGATGTTCGAGGCAGGGGTGCATAAGGGATGAACTCAGGAAGAGGAGGCTCTAGATCATAAATCTGTCCCCTATCCTTCCTTGTGTGCATGCCCTCATCTCTGCTCTCCAAACGAGTTCAGTCTTTCTGTGCTAGGGGTAGGAACTGGACCCAGGGGCTGGATCCAGGAACTGGAAAAGGGACAAATAAAAATGAGCAGCAGGCTGCTTTTGCCCCCGGGCCTGAGGTTCCCCACCCCTGTCCTAATGCATCCAAATGGATTATACGCACCATTCTGACATTGAGCGATAGCCAGAACAGAACAAATTCAAGCCCATACTCCTTTTCCTACTCCTTTTCCTCCACAATTGTCCCATCGATGACCTCGATGGCTGTGGAACATCTTGCTATCGGAGGCCATTAATCAGACAGCTCCGAGGCATCCGCTTCCCAGGCGGTAGCAAGTAGGCCTCCCTGGTTTTTGGAGGGGCTGTGGGTGCTGAAGCAGGAGGGAAGGCAGTTGGAGCAATGATGGCGCCGCTCACATGCTGAAGCCGACAGGTTGCGGCACAGAGTGTGTTTGCGAGCCTATGCCGTGGCTATGCGGGCAGCAAAGAAAGAGTTTTTTGCTGCCCTCATAGCATCCACTAAATCCTGTCCAGCAGAGCTGTTCTGGGTGGCGCGAGGGTTAGTTAGTCTGACCTCCCTCCACCTTGGAGTGGAGTCATCTAGTGCCTGCTGTGACTTGTTTGTGGATTATTTTGCAGATAAAATCGCTTGGATTCACCATGGTTTTGATGCCGCACTTCCTGCAGTAGGGCAATTAGAGGTTATGGAAGCCCCGCCTTGGCCATGTTTGCGGGATCAGTTTCAGTTGGTGACCCCTACTGATGCGGAGGATGTTCTTGGGGCTGTTAGGGCTGTTGTGAACTGGACCCTTGCACATCCTGGCTGGTTAAGGCCTGCCGGGAGATGATGGGACTGTTGCTGGCAGGGGTGGTCAATGTCTCCCTTAGGGAGGGCAGGGTGCCGAGCTGCCTTAAAGAGGCAGTGGTGTGGCCCCTGCTCAAGAAACCATCTCGACGTTGACTCCTTTGCCAGTTATCAGCCGGTCTCTAACCTCCCCTTTTTAGGGAAGGTTATTGAGCGGGTGGTTGCCCGGCAGTTGCAGGAGCATCTGGATCGTGTCACTTTTCTTGATCCCTCGCAGTCAGAATTTCGCCCGGGTTATGGCACCAAGACTGCACTTGTGACACTGGTCAATGATCTTACACTGTGAATTAGATCAGGATCATTTGGCCCTGCTGATTCTATTAGATCTGTCGGCTGCTTTTGATATCGTTGATCATGAGATATTGGTGACAGGCCTGCGGAACCGGGAGGGGGTGGGCGGTATGGTTCTTGACTGGTTCTGCTCCTTCCTGGCTGGAAGAACTCAGCAAGTGGTGCTTGGGGATAATTTTTCATCATACCGAGACATCTCATGTGGAGTCCCGCAGGGTTCTGTTTTGTCCCCTCTCCTGTTCAATGTGTATATGCAGGCTCTCAGTGAGGTGGTCAGGAGGTTTGACGTGCGGTGTCATAAATATTTTTATTTATTTATTTATTTATTTAAAAATTGTATCCCGCCCCTCCTGCCCACAGGGCAGCCCAGGGCGGCGAACAGCAATAACCAATAAAACAGTTTAAAACAGTTAAAAACACAATCATGCAGGGGGAAAAGACTCTACCCCCGTACCCCCCCCATCACCGAAAGCCTGGTGGAACAGCCAGGTCTTACATAAACAGTGAAATAGCAGGAGAGTGAGAGCCAGCCGAGCCTCCTCCGGGAGCGAATACCACAGCACAGGGGCAGCCACCGAGAAAGATCTAACATTGGTGGCCACCCACCTCACCTGGAGAATCTCCAAAAAGGCTCCCACAGACGATCTCAAGGGTCGCATGGGCACATGGGGAGTGAGGCGGTCCCGCAGGTAAGTAGGGCCCAGGTCGTGAAGGGCTTTAAAGGTTAAAACCAGCACCTTGAACCTGGCCCGGTGCTTTATAGGCAGCCAGTGCAGAGCCTGGAGCACCAGTGTCATGTGCTCCCTGCAACCCGCCCCTGTAAGGAGACGGGCTGCAGCATTCTGCACCAGCTGCAGCTTCCAGGCCAGCTTCTCGGGCAGCCCCACGTAGAGCGCGTTGCAGTAATCCAGCCTTGAGGTGATGAAGGCATGGATGACAGTGGCGAGGTCGGAGTCTGAGAGATACGGCCGAAGCCGCCGGACAAGATGTAGCTGCCGAAACGCACTCCCCGCCACAGCCATAACCTGAGATTCCAGGCTGAGCTGTGAATCGAGGAGCACACCCAAACTCCACACTTGAGAGAAGACCATGGGAGGGCGAACCCCCCCAACAAGAGGAGATTCAACCACCCCAAGGTCCCCCAAGCCCTCGCCCACCAACATCACCTCCATCTTGTCAGGATTCAATTGCAGATGGCTCAACCTCATCCACACCCCCACAACTGGCAGGCACTGGGAAAAGAGGGAGACTGTGTGACCTGGGTTGATGGAAAAGGAGAGGTAGAGCTGAGTGTCATCAGCATACTGGTGACACTGCATGCCCTGAAACCCTCTCACGATCTCACCTAATGGCTGCATATAGATGTTAAACAAGAGGGGGGACAGAATAGCACCCTGAGGGACTCCACACATGAGGTCCCGAGGGGAAGATGTACACTCCCCCAAGACCACCCGGTGACTTCACCAGGCCAGGAATGAACTAAACCAGTCCAAGACCGTTCCACCAATCCCTGCACGGTCCTGCAGGCAGGTTCCCAACACCTCATGATCGACTGTATTGAATGCAGCCGAAAGATCTAGCAGGACCAGTAAGGTCTGACGACCCTGGTCCACTGCCAGATAGAGATCGTCAGTCAAGGCCACCAATGCAGTCTCCGTACCTTACCCAGGCCGAAACCCAGACTGAGAGGGATCAAGGAAACAGGTGCGGTCCAGATGTTCCTGGAACTGCCGTGCCACCGCCCGTTCAATAACCATCCCTAAAAAGGGACGGTTAGAGACCGGCCGATAACTGGCAGGAGCATCAGCGTCAAGAGATGGTTTCTTGAGCAGGGACCTAACCACAGCCTCCTTCAGGCAATCAGACACCCTGCCCTCCCGAAGGGAGGCACTAACCACCCCAGCCAGCAACGGCCATAATGTCTCCTTGCTGGCTTTCACCAATATGCTGATGACACCCAGCTTTACCTTTCTTTTTTCATCAGACCCAGGACCAGCAGTCTCGGTGCTTACCGGGTGTCTGGCAGCTGTGGGGGATTGGATGAGGGCAAATCAACTGAAGTTGAATCTCGATAAGATGGAGGTGATGCTGGTGGGTTAGGCAGCGGAGGTGATGGACCCCATCATTAATGGGGTCTGCCCTCAGCTGGTTCCCCAGGTACAGAGTCTGGGGCTGCTCCTTGACTCGCAGCTCCACTTGGATGCTCAGGTGGAGTCTGTGGCAAGGAGTGCCTTTTGCCAATTACATCTGGTGCATCGGCTTCGACCTTATGTCTTGGACTCTGACCTGGCCACTGTCATCCATGCTTTCATCACCTCTAGGCTTGACTACTGTAATGTGTTCTACGTGGGGCTACCCATGGTGATGGTTCGGAGACTGCAGCTGGTGCAGAACGCGGTGGCCCATCTCCTGGTGGGACTGGGCCACCCGGAACATATTACACAGGTTCTTCAGTCTCTGCACTGACTGCCTATAGTAATCCGGGCCTGATTCAAGGTGTTGGTGCTTGCCTATAAAGTCCTAAATGGCCTTGGTCTGACCTATTTTAGAGGATGGGGCAAATTTAATGAGAGCCAATAATTGGGAGCTGGCCCTAGTAGATTATATTAGTACCTTAGTTTAAGGTTATGTGTAGGTATACGTTTTGTTCCTTAGATGATTAAATCATAATGTTTACATACATTTGTTTTGATGTAACTGTCTGTTTGTTTGTATGTGTGTTTTTAAAAGCAATGGCCTATGGCCACGCTTACAATAAACTGAACTGAACTGGACCTATTTGCGTGACCACCTCACCCCCCCCCCCGGGTTCTGGATCGGCCCCTGCGGTCATCAGGGGGTGCTCTCCTCGAGGTCCCCCGAGTCTGGCGGGGCCACGATGGGGAGGGCCTTCTCGGTGGCCGCTCTGCCGGTGGAGGCCCGTTTGGCACTGGATCTCCCCTGATTTTGATGCCGTTGTAAGACGTGGCTGTCCTGCCTGGCTTTCAATGGGGAGGATGGGGAGGGTGGTGGGGAATCGGTTAGGATGGTGGGCAGTTAGGGATATTTTTAAATTCCTTCCTGTTGTGTTTGTTTTAAAAGTTGTTTTTATTGTTATTATTGCTGTTGTTATTGTAAGCCGCCCAGAGCTGCCTGTGGCAGGATGGGCGGGATAGAAATTTTAAAAAATAAAATAAAATAAAAATTCTTGTGGTTGGACCTTGAGACTCCTATTTGGCCTATGGGAGTCTTGGAGTTGCACCATGAGATGTGGCAACCCTACCTACACTGGTAAGCAGGACTAGGTGGTGTAGAGCTATTGTGTGCCACCTAAAGCCCCAGTGCTCCCGGACCCAGTTCTGCTGGGTTTAGGACTGAAACCTATCCTGCCATAGCAGTGTCATGATTTTAGATTCTCATTCTATCCAACAGACCAAAAAACATGAATAGGCTATCAAAGGTTACTTTCAGACATCACTAAAGATGAGAGTCGGAAAATGAGGTATTTTTTGGAAAATGTTTCTACTTTTGTTTATTTGTATTTTTATGTGTATTGATAGACAAAATTGCTATTAAATCCACAATGTTTTATATCACAGTTTTAAATAGTAATATTGTATTTTTATTTGTCATTCCCCATCCCCAGTTTTTGTAACCCTGCTGCACTCCGACCTCTTCCGTCTTCGACCACAAACATTTTCCCTTCTTGCCTTCCCTTGGATCCTTCAATCTAACCTCTCTTCCTAACATACAGATATCCATAACTCTCCCTCCAATTAGTTCCTTGTGTGTCTGCTCTTCATGATTAGAGTCAATAAGTGTGGATGGGTGTTGCTGTTAGTAAGCCGTGGTTAATACCATAGATACCAAGTGGGAAAATACTGGGTAAACAAGTTTTGGTGGAATTGAACAGCCATAAATAAAGAAAAAATTCCAGAAAATATTTTTCCAGAAAACAACTCTAGACATTTATTTATTTATTTATTAACTTAATAACTTATATCCTGCTCCCTCCAGCTGAACGGCAATTTGGGGTGGCTCACAAATGCAATTAAAACAATTAAAAACAATCCATAATATAAAAAATGGGTTACTTAAACAATATAAAACAAACTATAAAAGAGTTCAAAGAATTGGCAAACACCCATTCCCCACCCCCCCACTCTTACCCTCCCTCTCCCCCTCCCCCAAAAACCCAGACAAACAGCCAGGTCTTACATGCCAGACGAAAGGCCAACAGGCTGGGAGCCAGGCTAGCTTCCTCTGGGAGGGAGTTCCACAGCCATGGTGCGACCACCGAGAACGCCCTCTCCATCGTGGCCCCCCTCCCCCGGTTCATCTTGGGGACCTCCAGGAAGGTGCCCCTGGCAGATCGAAGAGGTAGCTCCAAGGCCCGGAAAGTGAGGCGGTCACTCAGGTAGGAGGGGCCCAGGCCGTGTACAGCTTTAAAGGTTAAAACCAGCACCTTGAATCGGGCCTGGAATGCCATAGGCAGCCAGTGCAGAGTCCGGAGCACTGTTGTAAGGTTCTCCCTATGGCCCGTCCCCATCAGGAGACGGGCCACTGCATTCTGCATCAGCTGCAGCTTCCAAGTCACCCCCAAGGCAGCCCCACATAGAGCACGTTGCAATAATCCAGGCTTGAGATGATGGATGCACGGATGAAGGTGGCCAGGTCAGAGTTTGAAACACATGGCTGGATCCTACGCACAAGATGTAATTGGCGAAAGGCTCCCTTTGCCACCGCCTCCACCTGATGATCCAAGTGGAGGCCAGCCAACAAGACTCCCAAACTCCACACCTGCAGGGCCAGCAGGGGGCAGATCCCCTCTGCTGCCCTACTCACCAACATCACCTCTGTCTTATCTGGGTTCAGCTTCAGTCTGCTCAGCCTCATCCAGTTACCCACTGCTGACAAGCACTGGGAGAGCACTGAGATGGCAGGACCTGGGTCCATTGAAAAAGAGAGGTATAGCTGGGTGTCATCAGCATACTGATGGCAACACACTCCAAACTGTCTCACGGCCTTACCCAAGGGTTGCATATAGATGTTAAATAACAATGGAGACAGGATCGAACCATGCGGTACTCCACAAGCGAGATCCCAGGGGCTAGTTGTTTCTTCCCGCAGCACCACCCGCTGGCTTCTCCCTGAGAGGAATGATCGGAACCATCTTAAGAGAGTCCCCCCGCCCCCCAGGGTCCACAACCATCTCAAAAGCAACCCATGGTCCACCATTTCAAACACTGCTGAGAGATCCAATAGGACCAAAAATGCTGAATTTCCTAAATCCATCTCTCGGCAGAGGTCATCTACCAAGGCCGCCAATGCAGTCTCGGTGCCATATCCTGGATGAAAACCTGATTGAAAAGGGTCCAGAAAGCCAATGCTATCTAGATGGCCCTGGAGCTGCTGGGTCACCACCCGTTCAATAAACTTCCCTAAAAAGGGCAGGTTAGAGACAGACTGGTAGCTAGTGAGCGAGTCAACATCCAATTATGGTTTTTTTTAGCAGGGGCACCCTGCCCTCCTGAAGGGAGGCGTTGATCACTCCCGCCAGCACCAGTTCCAAAGTCTCCCTGGAGGCTTTCACCAACTAGGACAGGCATGGAATTAGCTCACAAAAGGTGGCCCTATAAGAACCCAGAACCCCCTCAGCATCAGCCAGCGTCACTTTCTGAAACTGATCTCACAAAGATGGACCACACGGGGCATCCATAACCCTTGGCTCTACTCCTGCATCAATCCCAGCCCTGAAATCATGCTGGATTTGAGTGATCTTACTGCAAAGTAATTTACAAACTCCTCACAGGGGGCTTGGGAAACCTCCCCTTCCAGGTGGAGGGAGACCGGACTGACCAGCCCCCTCACCACCTGGAAAAGCTCCACTAGACGTGACTTTTCAGTGACTATGAGGGCAGCAAAGAATTCCTTATTTGCCATTCTCATGGCCACAGCATAGGACCGCAAATGGGTCCAATGCTGCAGTCATTCGAATCCAGCACAAGAGTGGTACCAGCATTGCTCTAACCATCGCCCTTCCTGCTTCAGACACCGCAGCACCTCAGTCAACCAAGAAGCTCTATGGTGACGAAGCAGCGGGAGAGTGTGCCTCGGAGTCACCCGATCAATGACCTCACCCAGCATGGTGTTCCAAGCTAGAACAAGGTCATCAAGCAGTCTTCAAGGTCTAAGGACACCTCCCCCAGGACTTCCTGGAACCGCTGTGGTTCCACCAGCCTGGGGGGGTGGACCAACCTAATAGGTTCTGCCTCTTTCCAGGGGCTGCCATGCGCTAGGAGCCTGGTCTGCAGGAGGTAATGATTCGTCCATGATAAGGGCATAGAACTCACTTCCCCCACTACCGGATCACCTGCCTCAAGGCTGGAGCAGAACACCAGGTCGAGCATATGCCCCCCCTCATGCATGGGGCCACTAATCATCTGGGATAGGCCCATGGTTGTCATGGTGTCCATGAACTCACGCTCCGCCCCCACAAGGCCAGTGCCAGTGTGAATGTTGAGATCCCCCAGGACCACAGTCCTTGGGGAGTGCAACACCACCCCCGACACCAGCTCTGCTAGAGCAGTGAGGGATGCTGCTGGGCACGAAGGAGCACGGTACACCAGCAGCACCGCAATTCTATCCCTGTCCAACTCAAACACAAGGTGAAGGGCCTCGATCCCTGGGATTAACTGCACTGGATACCGCCTAGCAGTCCAAGACTCCTTAAAAACCATAGCTACATCACCCTCCATCCCCCAAGTCAGAGCTGGTGTTGCACAGAATACCCCGCCAGAACACAGTCCACCAAAATCAGACCTGCCTCTCCATCCATCCAGGTCTCCGTGAAATATGCGAGGTCTGAAGCCTGATCCAGGATCATATCCCCGGATCACTGATGTCTTATTGACTACAGACCTCGCATTCAACAGCAGCACTGGCCCAAGGGACCATAGACCTTGATCCATTCCCCCACCTAAGGGGGGCTGACCCTGGGGACAGGCACCAAACACCTCGGCCCCCAGGTCATCCGATACAATCAACCCCCTAGACCATATCTACCCCGCCCTACAATGACCCCTATGGCTGCTTCCCCCCCCCCCCCATCTGCTCCAACCCAGTCCCAGCCATAGGCTGCTGCGTCTGGACCCTGGAGGAGACCTTCCCCCCAACGCCCACAGAACCATCCCCCAGTCCCCACCACGTACTGCCACCAAGTGGTCCCTTCCAGGAACAGCCCCCCTCACACTGGAGGGCCTGGTCCAGGACCCACCCCTCTCCCTAACCCAATTCCCATTTCCCTCGGGGGTTGAAAATCTGGCTCCCAGAGCCATTTCCCAACCCCCCCGTTATCTTCTACCTTCCAACCACCAAATTCAAGTAACCCCTGTCCAATTAAACAACCCCTCCTTATGCCTCACCAAGGGCCACGCCTTCAACGCACGCCTCCGGCACACACCTGCGGAAAGCCCTCCTAGTATGAATGTCCTGGCCGGCCCCACCTCCACCCTCCCCAAAGGGAAGGGGGCTCATTCTTTCTGCCCCAGGATTGCTAGGGGCCCAGTCCGGCAGCAGCATGGACGGAGGCAACCGCAATGGTGAGAACAGCCTCCCGCCCCCCAACACACTACCTTAAGCCCTACTACTGTTCAGCCCTTGTAGGGACCAGCCCAGCTGGAAGTCACTGCAGGGATCCCAGGCCCTGCTGCCTCTGCCACTGGGAGAAGGGAGTGTCATGAGGATGAAGATGTACGTCTCCGGCCACCACCGCCACAATCGCCTGCAAATGGTCTGTCAACGGGACTTTGTCCTTTGACGGCGCCCTTCAACTGCTGCCCAGGGGGTGCCGCCCACTGGACAGCAGCACCCTCTTATGGTGGTTACCTGGGAGGTGGAGCACAGCAGAGCCACAGGTGTAGGAGGGGTCCAAGCAACCCAGGCAGCAGACAGAACACACCCACACCCCTTCCAGGCCAGCCACAGTAATAAAGACATCACAGTAATACATACATCACGTTCCCATGGTGGCACCACAGGGTTGCTCTGTGACTGCCAACTGATGTGATTTCCAAGATGTTTGAATGTACCACATGGTCATCTCAAGACACTCTGTGGTAGAAGCGCCACAAATGATATCTGGGAGGATGCTTCCACCATAGATTATCTCAGGGTTGCTGCACAGTAGATCTATATGGATGTCATGGAAATCACCACCAAGCAATAACACCAAGGCAAACCCATGGAGCTACTGTTGCAGGGACCTGCGAGGGGTTCCTGTGATAAGCATTCAAATTCAGCCATCAGATTTCCAATTCTCACATTACCATATAGGATGGTGCAAGTAGGAAGAAGAGGTACCTTGACTTCATTCCTCGTTCCATAAGGCAGAGCTTTAATACTCTCAGAAGAGCAAATATGTTTTAGTTAATGAATGTGAGGAATAAAAAGTGGACTGGCTTTAAGAGATCAGTAAGGTAATTAGAGATAGTTCTGAATCAATGACAGGTTATTTGCTACCCGTTTTCTAAGTCATTGTTTGAAGGGGGGACAACTCTTAAAGTGCATTTACATAACCACAGAATTGGAGGGACCTCAAGAGTCATTTAGTCCAATCCCCTACTCCAAGGTAGAATATCCTCTGCCTATAACATCACACACAGGGTAAAAACAAACATGACTGGCCCGCAGTGGTCTGGGACTCACCTGCATGTGTGGCCCCATGCCACCAGATGTTGGCCTGGGACTGCCCTGGGATGGATAGGTGGCTGGCCCGGGCTGTGTCCTCAGAAAATCCCTGAGGATGCAGCTGGGGCCAAGGGCCACCCATGCGGATCAGTACAGGCTAGTCCAGCATGATTGTTTGGCCCCGTCATGACATAGGGGCTGACATTGCCATGCGCCATGGCTGGTTGCCATGACTGCCCATCATGGAGGGGGGGCAGGACCGCCCACCCCCACGTCTGTTGAGCTCCCCGCCCTACCTGGGGCATGCAGGCAGTGGGATGTCTCTCTGGCTGTGGGTACATTTGTCTGGTGCCCCTCCCTGGCACTAGGAGCAGGGGCAGGGCTGCCCACTCCCATGTCTGTTGAGCTCCCCGCCGTACCCGGGGCGTGCAAGCAGTGGGATGGCTCTCTGGCTGCAGGCACATTTGTTTGGTACCCCTCCCTTACCTATGGACGGGTGGCTGCTGTTTCTCACCATGGACCATGCCAGGCAGCCACTGCACCACCATGTCTCTTTTTACACTCAGAAGCTTGTCGAGCCAGGTTTTGAAAACGTCCAAGGTGTGTGAGATTTCACAGCCTCCCTGGGTAACTTATTCCATTGTACAATAGTCCTTACAGCTAGGAGGGTTTCCCAAATATTTAACCAAAATCTACCTTGTAGCAATTTAATCCTATTCCCACTTGTCCTATCTTCTCTGACAGCGGAGAACAAATGTTTGCCATCTTTTTGTAGCATCCTTTTAGATATTTGATAATGCAAGATAAGACATAAAATAAAAGAATTAGACTTTGTACAGCTTGCTAGTAAGGTAATAATCACAAAAGCCTCATAGCTTTGTGATTGAATGACAGGAAATGGATTACTCCAGAACCGGCTTGTGGCTGCTACTGCTGCTGCATCTTGAGACAAGATGTTGACCTAGATGGACCATTGGTCAGACCCATTTGGATGTTGATCTTACATCTTCAGATAAATAGATAAGTTCTAGAACTATTCTACCTCTCAATCCAAAAATAATCAAGCCAGACTTAAAATGAAGTGGAAATCTTTTTTCAATGCATAAAAAAGATCACTACAGTTGAATAAAATGAAGGCTACAATAAGTAGAATGAGATACAGTGTTAAATCACTACGATCTCTAAAGCATTTAGTGACAAAGATATCTGGAAAAGAGACTAATAATCTAAGAAAACAAAAGGGATGATTAAAGATACACGGAAAAGAGAATAAAGGTTACACAAAGAAAGATTACAAGAACCTGTGAAACTGGAATTGAGATTTGACCTCAAGTGGCCAGGTTGAAGATTCTCACCCTTCACTCCAAAGAGAGAGAAAATGACTCATTTGCAGACAGGTTCTAAAGTGAACCTATTCCAAAAAATAGAACCAAGTTCAAGCATGACAGCCAGCACAGGGATAGAAACATCTGCTTTTTGTTCCTTTCTTCCATCACCCTTTTTGGTCCTCGAAATTCAGTTCCATTGGTTAACACTTTTGCTGATTTTTTTCTCTATATCATGGAATTTTATTCAGTGAGTGAGACACACATTTCACCTCTACTCCATAGCCATGGCCACCCCTAGCCTTGAAAGATACTAGGATATGTCACCCTTTCTAGCCTTGGGCCTTCTTGAATGCCTTATTATCTCTTACCAAGAAAGCACAGGGGTACTCTTTTGCCTACAAAATTTCTAACTCAACACACAATATGATGGGGTTTATGGTTACTGAGCACCTAACACGTGTACACCATGTGCATGGTGCTTACATGGTCTGCGTACACAACTTGCACACAGCACATATGTGAACCTTGAATTGGGCTGTACGGTTTTATGGCTGTTGGGTAACATATTAATGCTGACATGCATTACCTTGAAATTTGTAAACGGATCTTTTGCATATGCAATTTTGCACCTAACTGAGGTAGACAGGTGTACGAGGGAAATACCAAGAAGCCCGTTAGTTAATAAATACAGTTAATGGAGTTCAAATGCTATGAAAATTCCTAGAATCATGTAAGTGCTAAATCAAATTACCTCAAGAGGGTATGACCCTGAATACCTATATCTGTCAGTTACCTTAAAATCAAAGGAAAAGGAAAAGTCACATGGGTCTTCATTGCATAGGCAATGAAGGCCCAAATTTTGCCCCAAGTGCTTTATTTAATTTATTTAAATTTATATCCCATTCTTTCCCTAGGGCTTAGGCAGGGTTACAAGAAATAAAGATGAATTACAAACATATGCACACACAAATTATACATAAAACCAATTAAAAATTCCCTACCCCTAGCCTCCCCAAGCTCTATCCTGTCCTGCAAAATGCTTGACTGAATGAAAACGTCTTCCATTGCCTAAAAAAAATGCTCAAGGATGGGTTTCATAACCATGGAATAGCCACTTTAATAGCCATTTTGCCTATACTACTATATTTTTATGCAGAGTAGTGCACTTATTTACAGCCTACTGCATGTATAAACTATAGTCTTTGAAAATTTAGCCCATCATGAGCAATGTCTTTTGAGGCTAAAGGTATTAGGTTTTGTCTGCAGTGCTAAAGGGTTAAAGGACTAAAGGGTTGTTATCTTAACGTAAATGATCCTGGGATTTAGTTTAAATTAGCACCTCAAACTTTCATCTAGGAATCTCCAATTAACTTTTAAACATAGTCGGCAGCTGCAGAGTGAGACATTCTTTGTAGGTAGTGATCTCAGGTTTCAACAAATGCCATCCCAACAAAGTGGCATGTTTGTTGGGGAAGGGTGTGGAAGACAAAGAAACATGATCTGAGATTAAAGAGTGTGAATGGCAAAGGAAAGAAAGATAATTTAACCTTCCCTACAATAGACTTCATATGTTTTCCCCTCCCACGTCAGTAAAAAAGCTCCATGTGCGGTTATGAGCAAGAGAATGTATCCTGCCATACTGATAAATTATAATCTAACAAATCACAGGTGACTTTAGCTGGACCTCCTGGGCAAGTGTCCCAGGTAGCACCCTCTTCTTGTATTATTATTTATCATTTGTATAGCTCTTTCAGTAGTCAAAATGTTTTACAATCCTTATCTAGCTCACCCCCACCACAATTCAGTGAGGGAGACGGTTATTCTAGTTTTACAGATGGAAGATTGAGGCTTAGAAATAGTGACTTGCCCAATGCCACCCACTGAATTCATGACTATGTGGGGATATAAACTCTAGTTTTCCCAGGTCTAAGTCCAACACTGGCTGTGGTGAACACTGTATCCATCAATTTTGCCCAATCCGAACTGTATCTGCCAAAATGAATAACAACTACTGTTCAGGTCTATCTTTGGGTCTGTTTAAATATGTGGGATTTCTGCCACAGTTTAAAGCTCCGACTTAGAGAAACCCCATGGGGGATGGGGGTAGACACTCCTCAGCAAACAGTTAGTTAATTTATTAAGGCACCAGCTTTCGCCATGGCCAATAAAAGCACAATAGCCAATAAAACAAAAATATGCAAACAATAATCAATACAACAAAGATAAAAAACATTATACAAAACTCACAATTGCTTAAATCTAATACATTAGAATGTATCTATTCATGGTCCTTAAGCTACATCGTAGTCCAACAAAATACTATTTGCCACAATACCATTTAACTTAAAATCTATAATTAACCATATCCTTTCATACCTGCATTTCTATGTATCCACCAGGTTCCCCTATGCCACAATCCCCGTACGAATCTTGGAGGCCAGAAATGCAAAGGATGCTATTGCTCACATACCTTCCTCAGTGGTTAGGAGCAATTCAACTTTATACTGTACTAGCAGATATTCCTTCCCTTCCCACAACGGCTGCAGCCAAAGATGACAAATATCCAAATAAAGTGGGCAAAGAAATAACACATGTGGCAAGTCCTCTACCTCCGAAATGTCACAGGCGGCAAACTGGAAGTCTCCCGGGCGACATTAGAAATAGTGGTGCTGGGTAACTTCTGTGTGTTTTGAGATGCAGCCTAGACCACATTTCAAAACACCCGGGAGTCGCCTGATGCTGCTGTTTCCAACGGCCCCCGGGTGACTTCTGGTTCATGGAGGAGCATCTAACACACCTCCCGCATGGGGTTTTCCCTGAGTTGCAGCTGTAAACTGCAGGAGAAATCCCACACATTTTAAAAGGCCCTTTGCCAGATATTAGTTTCAGATTTTTCAATTATTATTTTTTTCCAGGTTTTTGTATTTTGCTATTCAGTTATTCCGATGTTTTATTACTTCATTTCACTTTTTGCACACACGGAAGCAAAAAAAGCAGCTGAACAACTGAATATCCAAACTGAATAGCAGAAAAACCGAACAGAAAAATAAAAAAACAGAGATACGAATCGTCATTTCAGGTGAGAATATTATTCAGATGGTTATCTGAAAATGTGAATGGAAAAGCCACTTTTTGTATCAGCACTAGCTTTTATACAGGGCTTCTGGAGCTCAGGCAATATCTTCATGCTTTTGTTTGGAACGTTAGACATATAAGCGGATGTCTCAAGTCTGCAAAGTGATGGCATCACTAATTAGTACCAGTCTGGATAATATAGCTTTAGTGCTACAACAGGCCCCTGGCAGCTTCTTTCCAGCTAACTTGCAGTAGCTTGTTTCCCTTCTCAAGACAGACAAGAGACACATCATCCCCATCTGAATTTCTACTATTGTCCTCAGGCATAGAGGCTGCTAGTCATATGAGGCGGGCTTCCCCATGAATGTACAGTATCCTAATATGGATGGGTATCATTGAAGACTAAAATGGTGACACTCTGCAACCCAGGTTAGGGCTGAAATTCTTCCTCACTTCTTGAAAATCTCATTGAGAACTGGGTTCTTGATGAGATTTTCAAGAAGGAGTCGAGAATCACCCCATTCTCAACCTTTTCGCATGCAGTTCTCAAGAGTCAAAAAACCGTGTGCTGCCCCCCTCCCCCCAGTGGCCATTTTATGCATGCACAAAGTGTTTCAAGATTCTCAAAAAGAGACCTCAAAAATGCTCTGTGCATGTGCAGAATGGCTGTGGCGGGCATTTTGCCCATCCACAGAACTTTCGGGGTGGTTTTCAAGAATTTCATGACATTCTCAAAAGACATAACAAGATCTTGTGAGATCAAGCTAGGGTTGCGAGAATCTCATGCAATTCTCATGAGAATATTTTCTATTCTTGTTTCACCCCTAGGTTCTAAGCATTGTGTTTTGGTAAACAATGACTGCATTCTAATAATGCCTAGGTAGAGTCCCATCACTGTGCAAGTAAGTGATGTACTGTATTTCATCTAGCAACTGCACCTGCATTAATAGAGAACTTCAGAAGAGGTGGAGGACCATCATCAACGTGGTATGTGTACTTGTGCTGGGGAAATGGCAGCAGGTATTGTCAACATAAATATCTGAAACTGTAAACCAGGGTTGTGTCAAACTAAGAAGCAATTTGCCAGTGTTGAATATTTTTGCAGTTAAGTTTTCCGTAATTCCTGGTTCCAAAATCTTGTTTTGCCTTGAAATTACATGAAATAAATATATATGTTTGAATTGACTCCTATAAAAATGTGGTGTTTTGCATCTCTCAAGGCAACAGTTAATTAACAGAAAACCTCAGGAAGTTTCAAATGGAAAAATTTCCCATGGTTATTCAGATAGTTCAGTTCAAAACTACTCATTTTTACTCCAACATTTAAAGGAAATAGGCCTTTATTCCATATGTCATGGATGAATCATTGCCTCCTGTGGGCCAGCCTCCTGGTGTATATCTGTCCCCAGAAAGGTGTGGATCCGGTTCGGTTGGTTCGCCCCCAGAGACTTATGGAACTGGAGCGGTTCCGGAATGCTCTGGGGGAGTTACCCCTTGATCTCGACGCCTGCCCGCTCGATGACCTCATCGCATTTTGGAACACCTTGCTGACTGAGGCTATCGACCGGGAGACGTCCATTTCCTCATCATCATTACCGCAGGCCCCCTTGGTTTACAGAGGACCTACGGTTAATGAAACAGGAGGGGAGGTGGTTAGAGCATCAGTGGTGCCATTATCGGGTGGAAGCTGATAGGCTGCAGCATAGAGTGAATTTAAGAGCCTATGCTGTGGCTGTGTGGGCAGCCAAGAATAGGTTCTTTGCTGCTCTCATAGCATCTGCGAAGTCTCATCCAGCAGAGCTTTTCCAGGTGGTGAGGGGGCTGGTCAGTCCAGCCTCCCTCTTCCTGGAGCTGAATTCATCCAGCGTCCACTGTGACATGTTTGTTGAGTACTTTGCAGATAAATATCGCTCATGTTCAGCGCAAGTTCGACACAGCATTTATTGCAGTAGGAGAACCAGAGGCTATGGATGCCCCATCTGGTCCTATTTTTTGTGGGATCAGTTTCAGACAGTGTCGCCCACTGATGCAGAGGGTGTTCTGGGGGCTGTTAGGACCGCTTTTTGTGAACTGGACCCATGCCTGTCCTGGCTGGTCAAGGTCAGCTGGGACCGTTGCTGGCTGGGGTGGTCAATGCCTCCCTAGGGAAGGGCAGAGTACCAGACCGCCTCAAAGAGGCAGTGGTGCAGCCTGTGCTCAAAAAAACATCGCTTGATGTTGACTCCCTAGCCAGCTATCGGCCAGTCTGGGTTGTGGCTCAATGGCTGCAGGAGCATCTAGACTCCATCGGTTTCCTAGATCCCTTGCAGTCCGGCTTTCTTGTAGGACATGGCACTGAGACTGCGCTTGTGGAACTGGTTGACGACCTTCGTCATGATATGGATCGGGGATGGTCATCTCTCCTGATCCGTTTAGATCTGTCAGCGGCTTTTGATACTGTTGACCATGAGATGTTGGTGGCTCGGTTGCGGGACCGAGCTGGAGTGCGCAGGACTGTTTTTGAATGGTTCAGCTCTTTCCTGGCTGGAAGAACTCAGTGGGTGGTGCTAGGGCATTGTTTTTCATCCCCTCATAACCTCACGTGTGGAGTCCCACAAGGTTCTATTCTGTCCCCTCTCCTGTTCGATGTGTATATGCAGCCACTGGGCAAGGTTGTGAGAAGTTTGGGGGTTTGGTGTCATCAATATGGTGATGACACCCAGCTCTGTCTCTTATTTTCATCAGACTCTGGCTCGGCAGTCTTGGTGCTTACTCAGTGTTTGGTGGCTGTCGGGGACTGGATGAAGGTGAGCTGTCTGAGGCTGAATCCTGATAAGATGGAGATGATGCTGGTGGGTAGGGGTGAGGGGGTGGAGGCCCCCATCATTGATGGGGTGTGCTCCCCCCTCATCTCTCAGGTCTGTAGTCTGGGTGTGCTCCTCGATCCCTCTGGTGAGGGGCGCGTTTTGTTAATTACATCTGGTGCATAGGCTTCGGCCATATGTTTCACATGTGGACCTGACTATCATCATCCATGTGTTCACCAACTCAAGACTTGACTATTGCAATCCACTGTACGTGGGGCTACCCATGGTGACAGCTCAGAAACTGCAACTGGTGCAGAATGCAGCGGCTTGTCTCCTTATTGGGATGGGTCGCCGAGAGCACATAACGCCGGTGCTCCGCTCTCTGCACTGGCTGCCTATAGTCTTCTGGGCCCAATTCAAGGTGTTGGTGTTGATCTATAAAGCCCTACATGATCTGGGCCCTGTCTACCTGTGAGACCACCTCACTCCCTGGGGTCTGGATCGCCCCCTGTGGTCATTGGGGGGCACCTTCCTGGAGGTCCCCTGAGTATTCCGGTGTGTGTGTGTGTGTGTGTGTGTGTGTGTGTGATGATGGAGAGGGCATTCTCATTGGCCACACCACAGCTGTGGAACTCCCTTACGGTGGAGGCTTAGATGGCCCCGGACCTCCCTGCATTTCAACACCAGTGTAAAACTTGGCTGTTCCACCTGGTCTTCGGTGAGAGAGGGTGGTGGGTGTAGGGCTGAGTGTGGGAGGCTGGGTTGTGTTTCTTTGACTCCATTGGCTGTTTAAACTGTATTTTATTATTTTATTTTATTTTATTGTTTGATGATGATGATGATGTTTTTATGAAATTTGTGAACTGCTCTGAGCTGCTTGGTCAGGATAGGGCAGGTATTAAAATGTTGAAATTAATAAATACATTTATGTCTGAGAGGCTCCATATAGTGCAGAGGTGCAAGCTAGTTGGTCTCTTT
The DNA here is from genome assembly GCA_003113815.1 of Sphenodon punctatus. Taxonomy (NCBI): domain Eukaryota; kingdom Metazoa; phylum Chordata; class Lepidosauria; order Sphenodontia; family Sphenodontidae; genus Sphenodon; species Sphenodon punctatus. Next base: position 2,614,512 of record QEPC01014540.1, on the reverse strand, counting down.
GCAGGATCAGGGCCTGAGTTATGAGATTTATTAACCTAACTAATAAAGGCAGTTTAAAAACAAATCTAAGATTTCCAGATTATAGCAATTATTTACCTCATTAATGTATATGCTTTGTACCAGACAGTTTCATTAATCAATATTTTATAGTACATCATTTTTAAAAACTGTAGAATTATATGTCTGGAACTTGGGTACCTCAAGGGTCATTTAGTCCAACCTCCTACAATGAGGCAGGATTCACCATATCCAAGCATTTACCCACAGAAGAATACGGGTGCACCAACCCCTAGGATGACGGAGCGAATTACTAAAATGGATTAAGATGACCTAGCTTGTAGATCTATAATAACTTGTTTAAATTTAAATATAAACTGATTCAGATTGAGGACGTTATATTTATTACATTCTAATGGCTCCCTCTGCTGGCCAAATTACAGCAAGAAACTGTGGACATTTTAATTCTGGCTTTAACAGAAGGTGGATTTCTATTCTTACGTGTTGTGGATTCCTAAAACTTAGGACTCTTTCCCATACAGTGCAGTATTGATGAATAACTTCTCAACACTCATTTTGCTTAAGAAATTTTTAAAAATAAGGAAAACCATGTTGGAAATCCAAGTTCAGGCTAACAATAGAGAACACAAGTGTTTTCTCACTTAGGTCTCAATTCAACAAAACACTTAAAGGGGATGGAGGAGGGAACACAAAAATACATTGTGCTAAATAGGAGTTGTACCAATATTCAAACTGATCATAGGGTAAAGCCACACATGCCCGATCGCTCCTTTAATTATAAGGGAGCCTTGGTAATGATCAAGCAGAGGATTGGCGATCAAGAAAGGCAAACTGAGATTGCAGCCCTGGCCAATCAGAGAGTGGCGCCCCTTTATGCTAACATCAACCCATGTTTGAGAGAACCCAGGTATCTTTTGCTATGGTCCGACTGGCGTAGAATGCATGCACTGCTGCTGTTTCGGCTGAATTCATTTCCATCGGCAAATCTTAGTGGCAGATATGTGGGCAGACCAAGAGAACTTAGAAAATGTCCAAACTGCCCTTTGGGGCAAGTAGAAGATCTGGCCCATGTGATTCTGGTTTGCCCAATTTATGCAGATTTGAGAAGGAGGTTCCTTGCCCGGCTGCCTCTCTATCAATCTCAGGCAAAACAGGATCTAATACTGATTTGGCTACTTAGCTCTGAGGACCCATATGTTACCAGATCCATGGCTTCCTTTTGTGCGGGGGTTCTGGATGTCAAATGGAATCAATTTTTAATGTAAGGTAATTTTGAAAATAATTTTGACTTGTACTTATGATTTTAAGTGCCCTTTATCTGCCTTATGGCTGAACTAGGCTTTTAACAGTTATGTCTTTATTAAGGCTACTATTTATATTGTATTGTTTTTTGAAATGACCTTCGGGTCTCTCAATAAAGTTATTACACACATGCCCGATGGAGCACAGAATAGACATGCTCCCGGTCCCAGAAATGATGGCCACCATAGCAGTCAGTCATGGCAGAGGTGCCTAGGCTGGCAGACCAGCCTGGAGCCAGGCATGCAAGCTCTGGGACTGTCCACTTTGCCCCGTTCCAGCAGGCTCTAGCCCAGGCTGTTACCTTGGCTGGTTGTGGAAGCGAGAGGCTGGGCTAACCATCAAAATGGTGGCCAGGAACCACATGTGACTGTGGCCCGCGGGGCAAAACAGGCCTAAGCGGGCCTCTGTTGCATCTGGCTTCACCCATACTTTGTTATAGGACCTCCCATACTGGGTCAGACCAATGGTTCATCTAATCCAGTATCCTGTGTACAGTACTGTCAGTACTGGATGCTGAAGAGGAAGCATCCAAAAACAGGGCATCTATATGAAGTGACCCTTCCCTTTGGCTAATAGTCACTGATGGACCAAACCAATATGAGTTTATCTAAGCCTTTTTCAGTGATTCCCAGACTTTTATGCCTGATTTTCCCCATTTTGAGACTTAAATATAATGCCATAACCATTAGGGATGGGAATTTCGGTTTCGGATAGAACCAAAATGGTCCAAAAATGATTGTTTCAGTTTTAAAACTGTAAATTCGAAACTGCAGTCTAATTTCAGTTCCAGCATTTAGTTTTTTTACACTGATTTTTTTTCTGGTTTGTTCTCATTTACTTCAATGGGAGAAGTCAATGAGAAAAAACTGAAACCCCCCCCCGAAAAGCTGGATAGATAAAAAAATCATGAAGAACCAAAACCAAAAAATCCAAATCCAAAATTCCTCCCAGAGTCCCATCCCTAATAACCATAAAAGCAAGAAAGACATTCATGGTATATTAAATGTCATCTGGGACTGCAACTTTAGGGTCACGACCCATAGTTTGGGAGCCTCTGTCTTATATGAACCTAGCTATAATACTGGCCTTCAAAACATCCCAAGGCAATGGGTTCCACAGGTTAACTGTATGTTGTCTGGAAAGGCACTTCCTTTTATTTATTTTAAATATCCTGCCTGGAAATTGTGTACAGTGTTCCACTATTAACCAATTTAAAAAAGAAAAACAATTGAGAGGGGTATTATGCACTTTGCTGATTTGGAGTTTTAAACGACAAACTAAACAATTAAGACCATTTGAAACTTGGCATTTAAATAACTCAGCTTTTTTTTGTCTCCATTTGCTACACCATTTTCTGTAGTAAACCCTAAGATGGTTAATGGCAGTTTTGTTGTTTAGGTTGCCTTTTGTCTGTGGACTTATTTTTAATATGGTGGAAATACGCCGTGATGCCAAGGATGGAACAGGCATGCTAAAGCAGATTTCTGGTATTATATTTACTGTTAATCTGCATGACTATCCAGGAAAATTGCTGCTCCACTTGCCCGCTTGCTCCATGAACCAAGAGGGGCTGGAAAGGCTGTGTGCACTGCAAAATCAGTGTAGCGTCGGCCCATGCCTTTCCCCTAGGTAGCCCCTGTTGGCTGCCTACCTTCACTTGAGCAGGGTAGTGGTCTCTCTCCCACCCAGAACTCCCCCAGGTTCCAGTGCTGGCTATCCCAAATGGACCCTCATCTTTTATGAGGGTGCCTTATTTCTGGCATTTATATTTCCTGTTGGTCTGCATGACTCTATCCAAGAAACAGATATAGGAGGCAATTCAGTGGCCAGCATGTGCCGCCCGCTACATGCCTGCATGGACAGAATCTGTGTGTGTGTGTCAAACTCACAACACAGGTCAACCCGACCCCCTATACACTGGGGGATGGAGCAAGAGCCATGTCTGGGGAATGGATCAGGCATGGCTCCTGCTCCATCCCCCGGGCCGGGGGCTTTGGGGGTCAGATTGGCCCAGGTTGTGCTTTTGCTGTGTGCGCTGCATGTGTGCACACATGCTAAGCGCGTGTTCTGCCTGTGCACTATGCACGTGGGCTGTGCACGTGGTTCACTGGATTGCCCCCATAGTTAGCAAAATATTTTAATACAGCATATTAGTGTGCAGGTAAAACATGGTGTAAAATGATAGGTCTTATTGTCACTAGTTTGGGATGACTGCTTTATAGCATTCATGAGTATACAACTCCCCCCTAATTAATGTTAATAAACCTTTATAGCACCCTGTGTTGATGTCAAATATATCCCTGATCTCTTTTTTCCACTGTAACTTCCCATCTCCCCTGTAACTAAGGCTGCATTCAGACGTGCGTTTAAATCACACAGCGGCAGTGGCATCGTGCGATTTAAAGCAACGTGCACTTCCAGGTTGGTGTGAATGCACCGAGTGCGCACATTTCAGCGTAACGCGAACTGTTGGAGTACGGTTTTAAAAGCTCCAAGCAGCTTTAAAACCGCACTCCAACAGTTCGCGTTACGCTGAAATGTGCGCACTCGGTGCATTCACACCAACCTGGAAGTGCGTGTTGCTTTAAATCGCACGATGCCGCCGCTGCTGCTGTGCGATTTAAACGCACATCTGAATGCGCCCTAAGCTAAGCATGTGCACTTGCAACGTATCAACTTTGTGAATATATCAGTCTCCTATGTTTCCCTGTCCCTTGCCTATCTTAGATTGTAAGTCCCTTGAGATAGGAATTTGTCTCTAATTAATGATTGTCCAATGCCAGGCACATAGCTCGTACTATATAAATACTTAGCAAAAAATAAAATATAATAAATAATAATAATAATATAATGCACCTTAGCAACTATCTGCAATGCAATTGCAAGCTGTGGGTCAGCACCACACTTATTTAGCAGTATGTATGGACTTCCCAACCCCTCTTGGTTTTTGGAGCGAGCACACAAGTAGAGCAGTTTATTATAGGCAATTCATTAATTCAAGGCTGATTTTGTCTTGACATTCAGTAGCTGTAGCTTTACTCTCGTGGAATCATCTGACCATATAAAAATCTCACTTTCATTTTTAAAAAGTTTCTAGTGCTCATGATTGCGGAAGCAGTAAGAAAGCATGACCCAGCATACCCTCAATCTTAAAAGAAAGAAGACCTGCAAACACAAAATGTATTTTAAAATCAGAATGTGTTGAGGTTGGACATCATCTGTGATCATTTGCAGTATTATATTTCTTGGGGTTTGGAAGCCGAATTTATTTTATATGTGAATTAACAATCAAGTAATGGCCTCAGTATTTGAGACAGACATAATACAACTTCAAACAAGCAAAGAAAAAAAAAAGGTTAGTGAGTATGCAAACTTTGGGGCCACACAAGGCTCTTCCCTCAGGCAGGTTAAAAGTTGAGCATGTAAAAAGTTGGTCAGTCTATAGGAGGGCTGAACCGAATCGTACTTCCAGGTATTTGGACCAATTTTTGAAGTTCTGAATAGTTGGTCCAAGTATTTGGAGGCAATTTGGTGTTCTTACCAAAGCTTTGTACTTTGGAGATTGAAGCACAGAACATCAGAAAACTTTGGAAAGCTCAGAAAGTTATTGAAAAATTCTTGAACCCACAGCTAATGCACTGCCCAGAAAAACATTATCCAGAAAAGCAGGCCAGCAAGAATGGGACAATCGCTCCAGAACACAACCCCAAAAAAGTGCAACTGCATGCAGAAATTAAAAACAAACAAACAACAATAGTGTACCCGCAGCATGGACCTGCACCCACTTTATCATTATGCCAGCCAAGCAGTGTAGAAAAATGTAGGCTAGCAAGAATGGGACATCCACTCAAGAAGAATACAACAACCCCCGCAAAAGCAACTGCACAGAGAGATAAATCCCACTAAAAAAGTCAGCAAGTACAGGCTGCAGCAGCAGCCACAAAATTAAGAAACCAGACATTGACACCCCTCCCCCTCCAGGGGCACCCTCTTCCTTGGTATGGCATTGTGGCAATGGTAACTTAAACAGACCAAGGAAACTTGGGAAGTGGAGCCAGGCAGAGAGATCCCTCCCTCCTCATGGTGCCAAGTGCCAACCAAGCTGCAGGCAACAATGTGGCATCCAATTATTGGGTTTTTAAAAAAATAAAACTGTATGGCATGGTAAAGGCCTAAAGGGTAACATAACCCCCATCCCTCAGCATTGGCCCTATGGACAGGACAAGACAGACCAGGCCAGACCATACCATACCATGCCAGGCACCCCTCTCCCCCCCACAGCCGATTACTTGCAGATCGAGCAGCATTGTAGCATGTAGCACAGCCAAATTCACCAAAGAGAATGGACAAAATGACTGCAATGCAGACACTTTTATTTTGCCCTGCCAGTCAATTCAAAAGCTGACCATCTGACTAGGCCAGTCAATCAAAACTGCCATCTGGCTTACCGTCACTCAGTTGTCCCCTCGTATTCCCTCCTCCTACCAAATATGGCACTAAGTTTCATTTCCAGAAGACGTTTAACTGTCCACCAGCCCCCCACGCACACAGAGGTTTCCGAAGTTTTCCGAACAGCCTTGGTCCTCTGAACTTTGGAATTCGGCCTTTCCAAACAGAATACCTTAATATTTGGCAAATTCTGAAGTGTTCCAAAGACTTTGTTAGCAGCCCTAGTCTATAGTTCTGACTTTTTACATGCCCGAGGAAGGGTCCTGTATGGCCTGAAAGCTCACATACTGTCAACAACAGAAGTCGGTCTAATGAAAGAGATTATCTGAACGACTTAGTCTCCATTTCTTCTAAAGTCAGAGGGTAAAAAAAGACATGCCGGTAGCCTGCTTTGGCCTGCTGTGGCCCGGGACCCACCGGCACATCTGCTTATGTGCTGCCAGATGTTAGCCTGGGACTGCCCCAGGCAGGCAGGTGGCTAGCCTCGGCTGTGTCCTCAGAAAATCTCTGAGGACACAGCCCGGGCTAAGGGCTGCCCACGCGGGTCATCACATCAGTTCAGCCCCACCATACCCACCTTGGGGCAGAGGGTATGGGTGGGGCTGGCCACCTGCATGTTTGTTTAGCTTCCTGCCCTACCTGGGATGTGTGGGTGGTGGGACGGCTCTCCGACCACAGGCATGTTTGTTTGGTGCCCCGCCCCGCCCCGCCAGGGAGCTGCTGGGCCAGGGAGCCTCCCGCACATTCATTTTTATCCAGAGTCATCAAGAGTACTAATTTCAATGGTCTGTTCATATGCAAATACACTCCGAGGAGAAAGAGGAATTCCTTCTTTCTCCAATATCCTGGTCAAAATGCAACCCCCATGGCCCAGCTCAATCTCCCGGAGTGATGGGCAGCCTGATCTAGAAAAGCCCAGGCCTGGAATACCAATCTGGTTGCATATCAGGCCTGCAGGAACCAAATGGTGTGTGGGAAACTTGCAGAGCACCTGCCTGTGTTATGTCTCAGTCAAGCCACTTATTCACCATTCATAAACAGAAACAAATTGCTTTAATTACAAAGGAAATTTTCTACATTGCATAAAGCTATAAATCATTCAGATCAGATTCCAGGTCAAAATACCACTTTGAAATGAAGGACAAGGGAGAGAATCTGTAATGTTGTATTTCACAGCTTCCTTGATTCTGGAAGAGAAGCTTTCATAATATATCCTTAGTTTAAGCATGTGCAACTTCTGAACTTCATGAATGTATCCTGGTCTCTCCCGATGTTCCCCTCTCCCTTGTCTCTCAGAGTGTAAGCCCCTTGGAGTAGGGGCCTGTCTATAACACTTGATTGTACAGTGCCAGGTACACTGCTTGTACTATATAAATAATAATAAAAATAATATGTGAGGGGCCAAGCTGAGGCCAGGGAGTGTAACTGTGAGGCCACACTCCCCTAAACGCCCACAAGCCCCAGGCCTTCCCCACAATCTCAGGAATCAGGGAATTCAGCTATCAAGGAAGATACTGATTACATGTGGTTAGACTACCACATTCCACTACAGTCATGTTCCCTGTACATACCTGGCTGTCACTTTGCTTAAGTGTTTTTATCAGTCTAGCTGTCATAACTTTTGTGAACGGGTGGAGCCCTGGTCCAGGTAGTTCTCCTTAGTATAAAACCCTTGAATAGCCAGGCCCACACAGGGAATTAGCACTGCAAGTCCATTTATTCACATTGTGCAGCAATCCTTCACCATATATACAGATACAAGCTATTTACAAGATGGCCAGGTTCTCCCACTGACTTACTCCGCGCTGTCCATATCAAGCTTCTCGCTCTGACAAGTCCCTGCTGGTCACTGTGTCTAGGGTCAGAGCTCCCCTAGCTCCTGTCTCCCTTGCAGCCCCCTTCCTGTGTATTGGTCAGAGGCTTATTACTTCCGGGCTGGCTTGGCCATGCCCCACTCAGGTGTGTCTCTCAGGCACAGAGTTGACCTCTAAAAGGGCCAGTCACCAAATGAGGCTCTGCACTGTCACATATATGCCCTCTTCAGAGAAAAACCTATCAAAAATAGGTCTGGTTTGCAACCATGTGAACAGAGCAGAGCTGACAGTTGGGTAACCCCACACATAGGTACAGCCTTAGGTATACAGTTTGATAGACATAATGCCATGCCTCAGTTTACCAAGATGACTATCCCATAATTATACTGTCACTTGTAACCTCTCGACCCCTGGACTTGGCAAAGAGGGCAGCAACACTCACAAAGAAAGACAAAGAGGGACATCATTTGCATATCATTTGCATGTGCTAATTTGCCCCTGCACCCTGAAAGATGACATGCACACAGTTGGCTGGAATTTTAAAAGGCCGCACTCTTTATTCAATTATGATTGAAAAGGGGGGAAGGCTGACTCCTTCCAGGTCCAGTCCTCTCTATCCTATAACTTAAACTTAAACTTGTGGAGGCAGCCTGATGTCTCCTCAGTGCCACCTCCTTACTTACTACGTTTAACTGTTCTAGGTCACTTTCGCCCCAACCATTCGCTGGTTGTGAAGGCGTCATAGCCTTGTAGTGACCCGAAGCAGGAGAGAAGGCAACGGCCCACTTGGGACCCCCTTGTCCTTGATTGATGGCTCACTCCTTTCTCCTGGGCCTTGGAAGGAACCTGGCCACCCCTGCTCTTGCTTCCTTCTGCAGTCTCATCTCTTTATGAGATGTCTTCATTTTAATTCTTCTGCTTACGTTACTATCCTATGCCTTACCCGGACCCCTGCTTAAGAGAGCGACAAATATAAAACATAACTCTTAGTCAACCATCTTAATTGCTTCCGCTACTTACAAATGCACTGTGAGAAAGGCAAAAAACCCACCAAATCTGTAGGCCAATCTGATTTGATAGTAAAAATTGCCTCCGCCCCCTCCCCCATGGGGGTGGGGGGGTGTGAGGCCCCTTGCCACGCCCGCTTAGAGAGGGGTCAGGATGGTGGGGGTTAAAGTTTTCCTGCCGCCAGAAGCCAAAGTCGGGCCCTGAGGTGGGAAACGGACGGCGCACTGGCAGCCGGGAGCGCAGCCTGGGTTGCTAGGCAGCCCAGGCTGCGCCCCTATTGGACAAAATAGGCACGTGGGCCCCGCCCAATGGGCAGGGTCCACAGGCAGAGAAGCCGCAGCTCTAGCCTCATTCGCGCCGAGGAGCGGCAACGAATGGCGGCGCGGACCCTGCAGCTTGTTTTTGGGGCCCCCAGGTCTGCATGGCTGTGGGGACGCTCCTTTAACAGGTTTTTCCCTGATGGGGAAGAACAAGAAGAGTGCTGCTGGGATGGCGAAGAAATGGCGGGTTGAGGCCACCAGGCCGGACCCCTCTCTGGGGACGGGGACAAGTGAGCAGGGCGAAACGCCGGTGGTGGGCCTGGCAGGTTTGGCCCTGGGCCTCTCTCCAGGGGGTCCTTTGCACGGGGGCCGTATTGATGGGGGGAGGGGAAACCCTCTCATGGTCAGGATGGCAGGGTGTGAGGCCCTGCTCTGGCAGCTTACTGGGGAGGGGGAAGGAGATACCCCCTGCCCATTACATTTGGGAGGCTGGAAAGAGTGCAGGGGCACAGGCTCGTGGGGGCACCAGGCTCCTCCAGGGCAGCCCTGGGGAGCCGGTTCCTCCCTTAAACCCGCAGATGCCATCGGCAGCCGCCGGGACTGTGGGTGTGGCGGAGACAATGGGGGGAGACATGGGGTCCGATTTGGGGCACACAGTGCCTGTTTTGGTGGACTCCTAATGGGCCCTTCCCTACTCGGGGCTCCAGGAGCCTGCTCAGGCCCCAGTCAACCAGGGGCAGGCTGCTTGGACGGGGCCTGCGCTGAGTTGGGCCAGGGAGCCTCTCCCCTCTTTCTTGCAGCTAGGGCTGGTACTGGTGAGTGCTGCACCCTGAGAACAGGGCAACAGGGACCTGCGTCAGAGGATGGAATGTATGGAGAGGGCTCTACAAACATTGATACAACAGCGTGCCCAGACGGCCGGAACCCAGCAGGAGCGGTCCCCACAGTCCAGCTGGCCCCCGATCCAGGTAATGTGCCTACCTACCTTGGGGGGTTAGGTGGGGGGCCAATGCTGAGCCCCACACAGGCCCCCGCAACGGGAGGTGCTGGCACCGAGAGGGCAGTAACGGAGACCTATCAGGGTCTTGGAACAGTCAGTGGATCAACGCAACTAGTCTGGTGGGGCGGGACCTGGGTCCCGGTGGCCCCCCACAGCCCGCCTCTCTCAGGGGTAGGGGGGGCGGCCAGTAGGTTCGGCCGGGGGGTTGCCCCCCCCAGTTGGTGCAGCCGGCTCTTCTTCGCTTGCGGGACAGGCGCTGTGGGTGTGGGTCCCTGCAGCCGCCCCATTTCCACCTCCACTGGGCATGCGGAGTTCAGTTCCCCCCTTGATGGCATACACATAGTGCTGCCCCCCTCTCCGAGGGCGGGAGTTACTCTGCGGTCTCTGACCCAATAGGGGGCCATTTGCTCCCAGCCACGAAGGAGCGGATATGGCACGGCAAATACATAGACCTGTTTGCCCTCCTGTTTAGTGATCTGATATTGGATCCCGCTGAGCAGGAGGACAAAAAGGAAAAGGGGCGCTTTAAGAATCCCAAGGCAGATTGAAACTGGTCGAACTGGATTGCTGCCTTTTCCATCTATATGGGAGTCATGATCCAGGCCTACCCTGACCGGGCCGCAGACCTGTTGAAGTACGCCAACATTGTACGGCGCGCTTACAAAGCAGGGCCGGTGGGTGCATGGCTCTGATACGATGAAGCTTTCTGCCATAGGGCAGCGTATACCCCAGGCCTTAGTTGGGATTTACATGTGCATGACCTCTGGCTTAATTGTATGTGTGGGGCAGGTAATGTACCCAGATCAGATAGCGGACACTTGCTGGCCAAAGGCGGGGCTTCATCCACCACTGAGTCCTTTCATGAAGAAGGGGAAAAAGGGATGACCCCCTCCGCAGGCCTGTGTTGGGAATTTGGCTGTTTCAGGAGATGTTCCCGAGTGACCTGTAAATTCCGCCATGCCTGCTCCAACTGTTCAGGGCACCATGCTTCCTCCGCATGCCCGAGGGGAAAAATTGGCACAAAAGGGAAATTCTTCCCGGGGGGACGGGAAGGGGCGCTCTCGGGGGGGAACAACACAGCCCCAGCCGGCAAGAGCCCCAACACCAGTTAAGGTGTCAGAGCTAGCCAAAGCCCTCCACTGGCACCCTGACCAAGGGGAAGTCGAGTACATACTGGCGGGTTTTCAGGAAGGTTTTAGAATCCCAGCTACTGAAGTTCACCAACACCAGATATGCCCAAATTTGAAGTCAGTAGTCGGGATGGAGGGCATAGTTGGTGCGAAGATCCAAAAATAAAGGGCTGAGGGAAGGGTGGCTGGTCCATTCCCAGCCCCTCCATTTCCCAACATGATCATATCCCCTCTGGGTGTGGTACCAAAAAAGACTCCCGGGGAATTTCGACTAATTCATCATCTGTCGTACCCTTGGGGGGACTCAGTCAATGATGCTATCCCCAAGGAGCTCTCCTCGGTGTGGTATGCGTCGTTTGACTCAGCAGTAGTCCTAGTGAGGTCATTTGGGTCCGGTGCCATACTGGGGAAGTGCGACATCAAGTCTGCTTTTTGCTTGCTCCCTGTTCACGCCGAAAGTTTCCCCTTGCTTGGGTTTCACTTCGAGGGAGGGTATTACTGTGACAAGGCCATGCCAATGGGGTGTTCGATCTCCAGCTCTGCCTTTGAGCTCTTCAGCACCCTGGTGGAGTGGATTGTCAAGCAACAGTTTGGAAAAAGGGGAATCACAAAATATCTAGATTATTTCCTATTCATCGGCCAGGCCGATACGGGCGAGTGTGCAGACTTGATGTGGACCTTCCTCGAGGTAGCAGAGGAACTGGGTATCCCCTTGGCCTCTGAGAAAATGGAGGGACCATCCACCTGGTTAACCTACCTCGGTATCGAATTGGATACTGAGGAGGCTGTTTCTCGCCTTCCTGGCAATAAATTGAGGTCTCTTCGGGAGAAGATCAGAGAATGTTTAGGGGCCGGCAAGGTTATGGTTCGGCATCTCCAATCGGTTGTGGGGAGTCTCAACTTCGCTTGCCGGGTGGTAGCACCGGGTCGGGCCTTCTTGTCCCGCCTCTATGCAAAGCTAGCCGGCAACCCGCCCCACCCCCCCATAGAGTCACCAAGGAGATGAAAAAAGATCTACAGACCTGGGCCGCTTTTCTGGACAGTTTTAATGGCACCAGCTTTTGGAGGGACCAGTTCCTGCTGGAAGCTGAGCTCCAGGTGCACTCTGATGCTGCTGGTGGAGCTGACTTTGGGTTAATCTTTAGGAATCGGTGGGTGGTGGCCCCCTGGCCATGGGACTGGATAGAGCAAGGGATTACAAAGGACCTCACCTTTTTGGAACTTTTCCCGATTGTGGTGGCTGTACGCCTGTGGCCTGACCAGCTGGCGAACCGATCAATTCTCTTCTGGTGTGACAACCAAGCTGTTGTCCACATAATTAACATCCAGTCCTCCAGGTCTCCAAGGGTCATGAGGCTGGTGAAGGTTTTCATGCTCACTTGTTTGGAACTTAACATCCTTTTCCATGCCAGGCATGTGCCCGGACTCGACAACAGCATAGCCAATGCCCTTTCTCGCTTCCAGATGGAGCGTTTCCGTCTGCTGGCACCTCGGGCCCGAGTGAACCCAGATCCGCTGCCGCCGCTGGTGTGAAAACTTGGGTTGTAGAGCTGCACACCACTGTTGTAGGATCCCTTGCGCCCCATACCAGGATGGCCTACGGCAGGGCCTTCAGGGAGTTTCAGAGTTATCAGAGAGAACAGGGTTGTTCCCAATGGTTTCCAATACCACCCCCTGACCAGGTTTTTTTCGCCAAGCGCTTGCTTGAGAGTTGGCATAGGAAAGGGGGTAGGACCCCCGACCAGCGGGTCCTGGTCACTTTACGCTTACTGCTGGATATGTGTGGGGGGCTATCCCGTATCTGTTTCAATTGTTTTGAAGTTTTACTGTTTAACTCGTTATTCAAGTTAGCCTTCTTTGGAGCATGAACTGGTAGTGGATTCAGCCAGGGACACTTCAGGTAGGGCACTCCAGTTTAGTGACATCCAGATTGGCCCAACGTCGCTGGCATTAAACATTCATTGATCCAAGACAGACCAGAGAGGTAGAGGTCAGGAGGTCAGGCTGAATTGCGCGGCAACGGAAGAGATATGCCTGGTTAGGGCTATGGATGCATATCTTGCAGTGCGGGGGGTGGTGGTGGCTCCAGGCCCCCTATTTAGGCACTCTAGGGGGCAGCAGGTGACCAGGTACCAATTTACAGCGGTCATGAGGGCTGCCCTGGCCTACCTGGGGTTGCCCCCAGCGGCCTATGGCATGCATTCCTTTTGCATAGGGGCCACACGTTTTGCTGCGGAGAATGGGATGCCTGAACAGGGCATCAAGGAAGTGGGGTGTTGGAGGTCGGGGGCTTTTCGGACTTATGTCCAGGGTGCCCCCCTCGCCAAGCAACTCTAACTGTTTTTCTTATCTCCACAGGTCTTTGCCCGCTGCCAAGGTGGCGGGTTTGGATCATTGGCCACAGCCTGGTGCATTGGGCGGGCAAGGCCACAGAGCAGACCGGATGGGGAGCCCAACTGGGCTTGTCAACACAGGCACAGATCCAGTGATGGGGCCGTGGTGGGATGAGGTGGCACGAGCTTTTGGCGTCGGTTCAAGCCACTTTGCGGGACCCTCCGCCGGATATCCTATTAATCCACCTAGGTGAGAATGACATCCCTCTGTTGAAAGGCATCCAGTTAATCAAGAGCATCAAGTCCAACCTGTGGGAGAGTAAGAAACTTTTCCCTTATGTTTTTCTTCTCTGGACTGATTTGGTCGAGCGGATGTCTTGGGGTACTGGGGTGCACCCCCAGAAGATCGATAGGACCAGGAGGACGGTCAACAGGGATGTAGTGAAGTGGCTCACTGGCCTGGGGGTGGGCATGTAGACACCCATGCCCTGACGCACAGAAGACCAGCCTTGTATAGGCGGGATGGGGTGCACCTATCCCCTGAAGGTAACGATCTGTACCTGAGAGCCCTAAAAGGGGCACTAGTTCGCTCATTAGAAAGGTTCTAGAGATAGGTGGGGGTGGGGTTCGTCCAGGTAACCCCGGCGATCCCTTAGTGGCAGGTGTCCAGTACTGTAAGTTAGAGTAGTTAGAGGGGTCATAATTAAGAGTCATCTCCTTAAGAGATGGGGAGGCCCACCTGCCGGAAAGCAGGGGATGGCAAGCGGCTGGGCAGCCTCCCTGGGAGGGGTGTTGTGGGATGGCGGTAGGGACAAGTATGGTCCCCTGTTGGCAGGCATCTTCCTCCTTACTCGCATTTAAAGGAGGGGACCCCCTCACAGATGGTGGGGCTGCTTGAGGGGGAGACGTGTGATCGTCGGTGGGGTGGCATCGAGGGTTCATAGAAGCCACCCCTGGTTAACGTTTGGGTTACTGTTTCAAGGTTAAGTTAAGTACTGGACCCACATCGCACTAGGCGATTTACCCTCACCTAATTTTGATTGGAATCTGTTAAATAAAGAGTGCGACCGTTTAAACCCAGCACTGTGTCCTGTCTCCTTCGGTGCATTGGCAAATTCCTTCCCGGCCCCTTTAAAAGACGACCAGCTTGCGCCCACAGTGACACTCTTCCGTGTGGGTGGGTGCTCCTGTTCCTCCTACTGCCCAAGCCGACTGAGGCTTGGGCAGGTAAACTCAAAATGGTGCCCGGCAAGTCTCACAATGTGAGACTGCCCCTGCGCCTCCTCCCAAGGGGTTGCTATGGCAACCCCTCAATGCCTGCAGCCCCGCTGCGGCTAAGCTGCCCTTGTGTGTGCCATCCCTCTTTGAAGGGGGGGGCTGTGCAAAGCCCCCATGCCCTCGTGATTAAACTCAGGGTGTAGCTCAGCTGCTGGTTTTATTTTTGTCCTAGAGACCTGCCCTTTCTGATTCCCCATCCTCCCTAGTGGGTTTTAGGGCACTGTTTCTATGGTAGCAGCTGTCTCTTCTACAGCCGGCTTACTGAGTGGAGAAGTTTTCCCTTGTTGCTCCTCAATACCCTCCTTTTACCCCTCTCAGCTGAGTTCTCTTTACATACACCCCCATACTCTCCTTGGGTTTAACACAGTGATTCACTCCATAACCAGATTGCCCACAACCCCAATGCTTTACCCGGAGGCCCGGATCTAATCAGACCCTCTTTTAAATTTCTCAGCATTTAATATTTCGTTGCTTTGTGGTTCTGTGTAATTTGAAAGCATTTAAGTCAAAATCAGTTTCAGAATGTGACAGTATTACTGTTGTATTACCATGGTGGGCATAGTTATTGTGGGAGACATGACCCTCACAAAGTTACAGATGCAGAGGATGGCATTACCCCTATCCCCACTAAATTTTCAGATAACTTGGATGGGCAGCTATCTGAATTCCCTGATTCCTGAGATAGTGGGGAAGGTCCGGGGCTTCACTTTTCCCGCACAACTGAGTGTGGGTGTTTAGGGGAGTGTGCCCTTGCAGTCAAACACCCTGGCCTCAGTGCATCCCCTCACATGAAAATAAGCCCTCAACCGCACCACACCCTCGCTTCCAGAAGGAAAGCCTTCATCCATCTCATTTCCCCCTCCCTGTCACCAGGAGGAGAGCCCTTAGACACCCCTTTTCCCCACAGGGGCTGGTTCTCCCCATTCTCCCAGTGCCCCCATGCCTGGCACCGTTCCCCAGCATCCCCCACAAAGTTTTGGGGAAAGTCACACATCTGCGCATTATCGTACACCTGAAGCTGACAATAAAAATCAAGCTGCCTATTGAACCATATCCCTTATACAAGCCAAAATCCTTGAACCACTTACTCTGGAGTTGTACCATTAAAGCCAGGGGTCCTGTGAATTCTGCACTGCTGTGATTGTAGCCATTTTTGTAGATTTTTGTATTTAGCCTAATTGTTGTAGAAATCACCTCTGGTCAGTGCAGGTTTGCACACCGAGTGGAGAGCACTGTGAGCTAGCCAAAGAGAGCTAGCCAATGGGATGCTGCACTGTTAGCTGCTGGTATATATTCCAGTGCCATGGGACCCTATGTTACAGCTGATGGAGAAAAGCAACTATGACCAGTCAGGAGAGAAAGCCCCCTGCAATATTGTGAGGGTTGTTTAGCACAGAATATGTTCAAAGATGATTTAATCGCATGCTGGGAAATTCATCTTTATAATTTATAGAATTTCCATCCATTTGCATAATTCTGCTTGCAGAATTTGGGTTTGCTGGTTGCAGAATTTGAGGGGAAATGACAATACACAGGGCCCTGATTAAAGCCAACCGGAAACCTTAAGGCAATTACTTCAGTAAAACCATTCTGTAGTAAGCAGTAAGAGGCAGTCCCTTAGAGCTCACAGTCCATGTATGGAAGCCAGGTCAGCAGGAGGGATATGTTAGCCCTGTTTCAGGATAGGGATCTGAGACCTTGAGGTGTCAGTGACTTGCCCTTGATGTCACAAAGTCCACAGAAGAGCTGGGAACTGAGACCAGAACTTTGAGTCTTGGTCCATTTTCATATTTTAGTAGCGTTGAATAGTCCCAGCCAAGGGTCCCTATAGCACAAGGTACTGTACAGTCAAGTATGGTTCACCCTTCCCCTAAACCAGTATCCCCTTGGTATCTTTATCTTATTTGGTCCCCAATCTGCTACTTCAATACTTGTCATGTTGTTCATAAAAGCTCAGTAAAGAAATGCAAAACACTGAAAGGGATGGAGGAGAGAGAAAGGGAGCACTATGGAACTGGAAAGGAAAAACTTAAAATGCACCCAGAGCTCCTGGCTGGGAGAAACTTTGAGATGCAGTTGCAGGAGGGGAAAGTGGTGGTTTTAACCATCTAGGCTAAGGCCGCTTTTAGACGATCACGCTGTGCACTCGCGCGGGGTTTCAAAAACCCCGTGAGGAGAGATTACACGTGATGTCGCCGGCAATCGCGCACCTGATACGGCGCCGCACATTCTTTTCAAGCCGCGAATGACCTACCTCGATCAGGCCGCCTTTAGATGATCACGCTGTGCGCTCGCACGGGGTTTCAAAAACCCCGCAAGGAGAAATTACACATGATGCTGCCGGCAATCGCACGCCTGATACGCACCGCGCATTCTTTTCAAGCCGTGAACTGACCGGGACCCTGATCGGCTCGAAAAGAATGTGCGGCGCCGTATCAGGCGCGTGATTGCCGGCGGTGTCACGTGTAATCTCTCCTCGTGGGGTTTTCGAAACCCCGCACGAGTGCACAGCGTGATCGTCTAAAAGCGGCCTCAGGCTCCCGGTCAGTTTGCGGCTTGAAAAGAATGCACGGCGCGTATCGGGCGCGCAATTGCTGGCGGCGTCATGTGTAATCTCTCCTCATGGGGTTTTCGAAACCTCACGCGAGCACACAGCGTGATCGTTTAAAAGCGTCCTAAGACTTGTTAAAAATAAAAAGACAGAGATACTAAAAAAAAAGTAAACAGATTTTTTAAAATAAACCTTCAAAATGTTTTTTAATTTCTACTTTATTTTCATTTTCTGCTCATTTAGAACACAACCCACTCGTATGACTTAACTTTCAAAATAAAGTTGTGGCTCACTATAAAGCTTGAACTTCGAAAGTGCCTTGCAATCTCAAAGGTTGGGAACCAGTGTTTTTTTTGTCTCCAGCCTCTGTCCTCAAAAGCCTATGCAACCTCATTGAC
Source organism: Sphenodon punctatus (assembly GCA_003113815.1). NCBI lineage: Eukaryota > Metazoa > Chordata > Lepidosauria > Sphenodontia > Sphenodontidae > Sphenodon > Sphenodon punctatus. The sequence goes on along the minus strand of QEPC01014540.1, from coordinate 2,596,971 downwards.
CTTTAGTGGATTTCACAAATGTAACTGAGAGTATAATTGACTTCCAATGACTATTATTGCCGATGAGTGACAACCCAGTTTATAGGGCTCACAAATCAAGTTCACTTGCTCTGGGTGCAGTGAACGCCAACAAATGTGGAAGCTAGGAAGTGCGTTTGGGCAGTGACTCAGGAGATATGGGTTAATTTCCTGGTTTTGTCACATTCTTGTTGTGTGACCTTGAGCAACTTACTTTATCTGTCTCTGAGTTTCTTATGTGTACAGCGGAGATACTTCGCAACTTTATTGGTGTGTTGTAAGGATAAATTCACTAATGCATATGTGGGGAAATGGGAATGACAAACCATGAGGATGAAAGGCCAAGTGTCCTCCAATTTGATTTTAAAGCTCCATTTCTCTTACAGGAAACTATTGATTCCTCCAGGATCCTGAACCACCTGAGTCCCTTCTACCCATTGTTGTGAAATATCTGGCCAGCTAGCTGCACCCTTCCCCCCCTATAGATTCCACATTTATTATGTTGCATGTGTTATTCCATGCTATTTGTCCCATAGAGTTACTATAGAGATACGCTGAGGTTCTAACATTCGCTGATCCACTAAACTGATGACTTGGGAGCCCTCATCTCATTCATTTTACATCTTCTATACTGCTCTAAAGGAGCAATCCCGTCCTCACTGAAGTCAATGGCTTGACTCCAATACTCAAATCACATACTTGAGAGACGTGCCATTCAAGTCAGTGGTTTGAAGACTGCAGACTTTAATAGTCTACAGAAGAGCCAATGTAGCCTAGTGGATAGGGTATTGAACTTGACCATGGCACGCAAGGGTTCAAGTCCTATCTTCCTCATAAACTGTTTCTATGTTCGTCTACCCTAGATTGTATTCCCTGTGGGACAGGAACCTGTCTCTAATGACAACTATTCAGAAAAAGGCAGATGTCTGATGCTAGATAAATACTTAATAATGAACTCATTTGGTGGCCTTGCACAATTCACTATCTCTGTCACTAGCCTCTGTCATAGACAGATCATTAGCTCCTCCAGACCAGTCTTCCGGCACACGTCTGCTCCCAGAAAGGTGCATAACCAGTTTGGTTGGATCGCCCCCAGAGACTTATGGAACTGGAGAGGTTCTGGAATGCTCTTGGGGAGCTTCTCTCTGATTTCGATGACCATTTACTCGATGACCTCATGGCTTTGTGGAACATCTTGCTGACAGAGGCCATCGACAGAATGGCTCCTAGGTTTCCGCTCCCAGAACGTCGGTCCCCGAGGTATATGGAAGAGCTGCGGAAGATGAAACACGAAGGGTGGTGGTTGGAGTGATGGTGGCACCATTCTTGTCTTGAAGCTGACCGATTGCAGCATAGAGTTAGTTTATGAACCTATGCTGTGACTATGTGGGCAGCAAAGAAGAGGTTCTTTGCTGCTCTCATAGCATCCATGAAGTCACATTCAGCTGAGCTTTTCTGGGTGGTATGGGGACTGGTCAGTCTGGCCTCCCTCCACCTGGAATTGGAATCTTCCAGTGCTCGCTGTGACATTTGTCAACTTTTTGTGGATAAGATCACCCAGATTCACCAGGGTTTTGCTGCCACGTTTAGTGCAGTAGGAGAACCAGAGGTAATGGAAGCCCGGTCTTGTCCAGGTTTCTGGGATCAATTTCAGTCAGTATTGCCCGCTAATGCAGAGGAGGTCCTTGGGGCTGTTCGGGCCACCTGTTGTGAATTTGACCCCTGCCCATCTTGGCTGGTTAAGGCCAGCCGGGAGACATTGGGGCTGCTGCTGGCGGGGGTAGTCAACATCTCCCTTAGGGAGGGCAGAGTGCCAGGCTGCCTCAAAGAGGTGGTGGTGCAGCCTCTGCTTAAAAAAGCATCTTTGGACGCTGACTCCCTGGCCAGCTATTAGCCAGTCTCTAACTTTCCCTTTTTAGGGAAGGTTACTGAGCAGGTAGTGGCCCAGCAGCTTTAGGGGCATCTGGACCATGTCAGTTTTTTAGATCCCTTGCAGTCCGGTTTTCAGCTGGGTTTTTGGCACTGAAACTGCGCTTCTGGCCTTGGTCAACAACCTCTACTGTGAGCTGGACCAGGGTCATTTGACCCTGTTGATCCTGTTAAATTTCTCAGCTTCATTTGACACTGTGGACCATGAGTTGTTGGTAATGGGGTTGAGGTATGGGTAATGGGGGTGGGGGTCTGTTTTGTTTTTGTATCAAGTCTTTTAAACTCTGCCTTTTTGTAGTCTATTTATTGTGATTGTATTGGTTTTTATTGTTTATATATATGGACTTTTAATGTTGATTTTATTGAGTTGTATGCCGCCCTGAGCTGCATTGGCAGGAGGGGGTGGCATAAAAATTGAATAAAATAAAATAAATAAAACTCTCAGCCACAGTTCTGTAAAATGGGAATAATAATGACCTACCTTGCAGAGCTATTGTGAGGGTGAACTAGATAAGGATTATAAAGTACTTTGTACACTTCAAGTGCTGTAAAAATTATATGTAATTAAGTACTTGGGCATCTAAGAGGGTGTGAGGAAAAGTTATGATACTATTTCTCAAATTAGGGATATGTGATCAGGCAATTACTGACAGATTAAAGATGAGATTCATTAGCTTTGTTAGAAACTACTTTTCCACTTTGTGCCCCTTCACAACAGAGCTGTAATATGGATGCAAATAACCAGCAAATTCCCTCAATAGTAGTAAGAGACCTTGTACAGGTGGACTTCTTACCACCTGAGAGGGCTAAGAGCTGTTGCAGGTGGGACTTAATAAACTGAAAACACTTCTGGCTAGCCGACCAAACCATCTGTCTAGATTCCTGCCAAGAATGTGGTGTCCTGCATCCAGACTCATGCAGCAGCCCCTCATATCACAGCATTGGAATCTCTACTAGGGATGAAAAGCGATATCAAGATTACTCATCCCAGGACGAACTGAGCACCGGGATACTTTTGCTGAGTTTTCGGCAAGAAATAAATAAATAAATCACGGTACATGAGCAAATGGCTGCAGCCCTTAACCAAAATGGCGTGCACAATCCAGCACCCTTAACCAAAATAGCAGTAATGCTATCACCACCATTTTGGTTAAGGGTGGTGGCCATTTTGTGCATGTACAATATTTTTTTTTTTAAAAATGTTTCTCACTAAGAACTTGTACCAGGACTGAGATCCCGGTGCTTGACATAACAAGAAATGCTCGCAAGCAGCAATTTAACTGCTCGTTTCACCCCTAATCTTTACTCATCCCACTGTTCTTTCACAGCAATTCCCCTAGAGCAGAAGTGGCCACAGTTCTCAACCTAAAAAGCCATTCGCCGAAATCTTCATATGGCCAATGACCACAAGAAATACAAACCTCTCCTACTTTGTGACTGACTGACAGAGCTGGTGCTCTGTGCTTTTGGCTGCTGAGAATGAGAAAGCAGTTGAGATTCAGCTGTTGGGATCAGGGAGAAATGAATTAGAGCCAGAACCATTAAGGTAGTGTGGGGCCCAGGACCAATCCTGGCCAAGAGCCACACGTGGTTTCCTTCCCAAGCCACAGTATGGCCGCTTCTGCCCCAGAGCATAACATCTATCAAGAGCTCTAAGCCAGTGACAGTCATATTTGAGATGGGCCTGACCCAAGAAACGATGGAGCTTAAACTATGGCCCTTTCACATGAGATGCCCCCATGCAATGCACTTGTGGGTGCATGCATGGGATAGTCCCATGTAACTGCCATGGTGGGTGGGTGGGGGTGCACGTGCACTCCCACGCTCCACCCATTGCCCACGCATGGAGCCATTGGCCAAAGCAGGAATGGCTCCGTGCGTGGAGATCGGTGCACGTGGTGGAGATGGTGTGTGTCCGTGTGAAGGACGCCCACATGGCACACGCCCATCCCCCCCCCGCCCATTGGCTCTTTTCACACAGACATTCTAACAACGATAAAATGGGTGTTACATTTTATTATAGATGTTTCAGGGCACCCATAGAGCAGCCCTGCAACACCCATTATATCAGTGTTAGAGTGTCTGTGTGAAAAGGGCCTCTGCGGCCTGTTTGAAAAGAGCTTATCTCTTTAACACCCTTCCTTACCCCTCTTGCACAGAGCAAGAACCCAATACACCCTTAAAGATGCACATGAAACCTTAGCTTTGCACAGCTTGGCACTAATACCAGAGATACCAACCACAGAACAAAAGCAACTTCTGCCTGACCAAACTATGTGAGAGGACATCGCACAGTAGGATTGTAGGTTAGTTCAGTGAGTCACATGACTAGTTCAACCCTGGTAAAGAGTTTGTCCTTAATTATGGCCATCTCACTAGGGTGAAAGGCAATTAGAGCAGTGTTGACTTGTAATGCCCACACAGGTCTTTTGTGTGACTGACTGACTGTGAAAAGAAGGCAGGTCCCTTGTTGTGGAGCAATTAGCACCGCAGTGCTTATGTGGAAAAGCAAGACATAGGTGTGGTGAATTGGGTCACGCAGCCTTTGCACATTCCAGACTTCAAAGCTACTTTGCATGGTAGGAATGCATGAAGTGAGTCACATCTGTATCCACCCAACTGTTATCTACCCTACAGTAATTACGGTGAGACATAGGGTAATTTCAGACGTGACGGGCCATTCGACCCACCACGCTGAACCACGGTCCAGGATCCATTTCGGATCCTGGACAGGAATCAGGTCGTCTGTCCTTTAGACGTGCCGGCCTGATTCTGGAGGGGGATCGAGGAGGGGGAGGGGCTGCGCAGCATGACATGCAACTGCACAGCCCCGCTCCCCATGCTCCCCCAGCCACCCGCCTTCCGGGAGATGGGCAGGCGCAGTGGCCAATCCAGTCGCTGTGCTTGATCCCATCCCATGGTCAGGACCACGATCCAGCAGGGCTGAAGGTAAAAGACATTACCTTCAGCCCTTTCCAGACCATGGCCACGGTTTGGGCCCAATCCCACCATGATTCTGGACCTCCGGCTGAATCATGGTCAATGTGATTCCCACCGGAGGTTCACTAGGGTGAAGATCTGGCAGAACTCACAGCAGACATTACAGGAATCACGGCCACCATGGGATTCACTGTGGTTGACCGTGATCTCGTAACATCTGAAATTACCCATAGACAGGTCCAAAATCAAGTATAAGTGTAGGGCTATCTTTTTAACAGCAATGGGCATCATACCATGAATCCCCTTAACCTATACTTTCAAACACCTGAAAGTCCAGAAGTTCATTCTCATAGCCACAAATATCCTAATGTTTATTAATCCTATATATCTAATTCAAATATCTAACTCTCAACAGCTCTAAAGACACAGGAAGAATATAACGCCAATACATTGGTAAGCAAAACTAAGCACTAAAGGTGTGATTAGAATGCAAATGCCTCATGAAACTGCATTTCATGGTCCAGTAGAGGAAAACGGCATATGCTACTGTGTAAATACCCACACATTTTGGCTATGGGGACAGCCGTCATCTTTTTCATCAGACCCAGGCCCGGCAGTCTTGGTGCTTACCGGGTGTCTGGCAGGTGTGGGAGATTGGATGAGGGTGAACCGATTAAAGCTGAATCCCGACAAGATGGAGGTGATGCTGGTGGGGAAGGTGGCAGGGGTGACAGCCCCCATCATTGATGGGGTCTGCCCCCTGCTGGTTCCCCAGGTGCGGATTCTGGGGGTGCTCCTTGATTCACAGCTCCACTTGGATGCTCGGGTGGAGTCTGTGGCAAGGAGTGCCTTTCACCAATTACATCTGGTGCGTCGGCTTCGGCCGTATGTTTTGGACTCTGACCTGGCCACCGTCATCCATGCTTTCATCACCTCTAGGCTTGACTACTGTAACGCGCTCTACGTGGGGCTACCCCTGGTGATGGTATGGAGATTGCAGCTGGTGCAGAATGTGGTGGCCCATCTCCTGGTGGGACCGGTTCTTCGGTCTCTGCACTGACTGCCTGTAGTCTTCTGGGCCTGATCCAAGGTGTTGGTGCTGGCCTAAAAAGCCCTAAATGGCCTCAGTCCAACCTATCTGTGGGACCGCCTCACCCCCCAGGTCCTGGATTGGCCCCTGCAGTCATGGGGTGTGTGTGTGCTCTCCTTGAGGTTCCCCCAAGTCTGCCGGGGGGCCATGATGGGGAGGGCCTTCTCAGTGGCTGCTCCGCAGCTGTGGAATTCCCTGCCAGTGGAGGCCCGTTTGGCCCCGGATCTCCCCTCATTTTGATGTCGTTGCAAGACATGGCTGTTCGGTCTGGCTTTTGAGGGGGAGGATGGGAAGGTGGGGGAATGGGTTAGGGTGCTGGGTGTTGAGGATATTTTTATTCCTCCTGTTTGGTAACATTTTAAAGTTGTCTTTAATGTTATAATTTGAAATGTTATTCGCCGCCCAGAGCTGCCTGTGGCAGAATGGGTGGGATATAAATGCTTTAAATAAATAAATAAATAATAAAAAAAAATTCCACCAGAAAGAGAGAGGCCAACATTTAAGGAAAGAAATAAAATCATGCATATCCTACAGCTTAAATTCTTTGAGGATTGACTGACGTTGCCTCAGAATAGGTGCATTCAAGAGAGTTCAAGGTCTCTTTTGCCACCCTTTTCATCAGCCTCGGGGGTAAATTTGGAAAGGCCATTCAATATTTAACTATTATTTTAAATGTCCGTAGGTTTTTTATTCACTGTACTGCAGGAAATTGCCATCTTTGGGTGGCATTATAGGTAAGATACTCACTTACTCAGTTGTTGAGAAATGGAAATGAAGTAGTTCAGATGAGAACTTTTATTGGACGAATATCTGTTGGTGAGAGTGCTTTTTCACCAGTGCTCCGTGAGTGGTCAAGAGTGGGTGCTATGTGGGTCACTGGAGCACACACCCACCTACACCATCTTTATATGGGCATTCAGGTGGGTGGTTGATGGGTGGAGATGGGTATTTGTGTCTGTTTAACCATAGTTAAGCCATAGTTAGCAATATATTTCAGCACAACATGTTCAAGGTTGCCTGGGTTGACTGTAAGGTAATATCTTTGCTTCTTATTTTGCTAACACTCTTTGCTACACCTTCCCTCTTGTAGATTTTGCTGTTTCTGTTACAGTGGCATGTAACTTTTTCACACAATTGATGAAAAGTTTTAATTTTTCAAATCTTTCTGTTTTGTTAGCAACATGGCAACCACACTGTCTAGGCTTGCATTGTTCAGGTCACTCAGAAATGTTTACTGTACTTCAATAGCTCATACAGCCAATACAGGGCTTTGCTTTGAGTCCTAGTTCCGCTTTCCTTTTTAAAAATTTCCTCTACTTTTGAAAAATTGAATGGAGAAAATGGAAAGCAAAAAAAGAAAAGAGAGAGACAGAAGTGAAAAAATCTTCGACATTCATTTGGTTGCATTCAGTGACCAAAAAAGAAAAGGAGAGAAAGAGTGAAAATTAAAATCCAGTTTTAGAATGTTTATTTATTTATTTAGTCGACTTCTTAGCCACCCCCATCTACCACAGCAGCTCGGGGCAACATACAACAGGACTAAAACATAAAAATGCAACCTAACATAATAAATACTATTCACAATATCAAAATATAAACAGTAAAGTATAAAATCCATAAAACAACTCAGGAAAAACCAAAACGAATCCTTCCCCCTACCAATCTCCCACCCATCACCCCTCTCCCTTGCCAAAAGCCTAGCGGAACAGTTGGGTCTTACATGGGGCCAGGCGGACCTGTCGGGAGTTCCACACCAAGGTGCGGCAACCAAGAGCTCCCTCCCTCCTCGTCACCACCCAGGATACCTGTGGAACTCTGAGGAAGGCGTCCCCAGCAATATTGCATGATCGTTCGGAAAAGGGAGAAAGTTTTATTTTGAATGTTTAAAAACAAGAAGGTAGATTTAAAAAAAATAATATGTTCTTCCATTTTTAGTTCTAATAGAGAGAACTATTCCAGAGTTCTTCCCAAGTTTGTTCTCTTGTTCTTAATATCACTAATAAGGGGTTCTGTTTATCAGTTTGATTTGAGGAAAAAGAGGCTGATTTCCTCTGTACCCATTAGTGCCCCAGAGCCCAATGAGAGGGGTTGAGTTCCTTCTCACTCTCCATCATTCCTTAAATAAACAGGACATTTCCCTTAGGGTTACACAAAAACACAATCCTTCTCCAACTTAAAAAGGTTAATGAAAAGCTGGCAGTCATGCTCTCTTTTTCAGCCTATGACACAGGGATGTACCTATAACTGCACAGGAACAGCAAGATACTGCCCTTGTTGATTGCATCTATGGCCATGTTTTATATTTGATTCTATAGAACCATTTCCCTTTTATTCAGAAAATGATGGCCAGCTTGAAAGCCCTTTATCATCAAGCGCGCACTCTTTCCTAGAGCAGGATACCCCATTGCTGGCCCAAACAAAACATACCTTCACTCTTGGAAATGCAGCTGACACTATGCCATGGCAGCGGATGGGGAAGTGATTTTGCTTTCTGACCAGGTGACATTTTGTTCCAAGCACTGGAGACACTTTTCCTGCCCTGAGCTGTAATATTTTACAACAGTGACAATTCTTCATTTTCCAGGTATCATTCCCACTGCTCTGACGCTCCCAGCATTCTATCACTGCTGAGATCCTTGTGCACACCTCCTTTAAGGCTGCCTCCATTTGGGAAGCCAGCTCCATGGCCCTGGTCAAAGTTAGAGAGTCGGTTTCCAGTAACAACCGCTCCTGGATTCGCCAGTCTGAGGATTTCTCAATCAGCTGTTCCAGAACCAGTTCATCCTGCAAAGGCCCAAAGTCACAGACTGATGCCAGCTCCCACAATGCTGAGGCAAAGTCTACAAAAGTTTCCCCAGGCAGCTGTGCACGCTGCCGGAACTGGAGTCTCTGGAGCCTCCTGAAGACACTTTGCCTAGATTTAAATTGCTCCAAACATTTCTCCATGGCCTCTTCAAAGGATGCAGTTGATCCCAGCATTGCCAGACACAGCATTGCCAGACCCTTCTGGCCTTCTACACCCAAATAGTGGAAGAAAAGAGATCTTTTCAGCAACACCAGGGTAATGGCTGCTCTCTTGTTGCTGGCAAAAATGCTGGAGATAGGAAGGAGCTGGAGTCCCCCATCTTGCATTATCATACTGCAGTGCAACCACCAGTAACACATCGCCTCTCTTAATTAACACAGAAGAGTTGTCTCAAAGAGTTATTACATAATCACTTCCCATCAGCTGATCCTGTACCTTGTAATCTGCACACCACACCTTTTAACTCTTCCTTTCCTCCTTAACAATCTCAATGAGATATAAAATAAGGTCTTCTCCTATTCTGAACCTAAGAACGGGCACAAAGGAGTAAAGGGAGGAGTGGTGGTGGTGGAAATGCAGTTGAAAAATATCTCTGGCACACAAAACAGCAATGTTCAGAAAAGATTTGTTCCCAAGACAGAAGATACTGTAGTCTGACTATCAGGTACCAAAGAAAAATGAGTTCACTGGCTCTACATGAATATTAATACCGTAACAAAGCAGCCACAAATTACCATGAGAATTTAGCTGAACTAGATTTCCAGAAGTGCAGCTACTAGCTTCACTCTCCAGGTTAAGCCTGCCCCATGCTTACTTGTATAGGCCCTGCTATTATCAAGATAATTGTGAGTCCCTTCACTTTCAGAATATTCATATCTACATTCATGCACATTCATAAATAAGTCACCTTGTACTCCAGTACAGAAATCTAGCACTAAACTAGCTACAGATTTGTCTTTGCTAGGAAAACTGTCCATGCATCTTTGTTGTAAGCAGTTGCAAGTTCAAGCAGTTGCATCAGCTGAAACTGATCAACAAGTAAGATTCATATACATGTACATGTGTCATGCATAGAAGCTGGTTTTTTACAAAATATGGAGTTTTTTTATTACAATACTTTTGCAACCTAGTATTTCTTTTATAGAATGGGAGATTCTTGTTCATTTGGGGGACAGATTATTTTGAGACCTTTTTGGTTGGTATGCAAGTAATTTTTTTTGTATTCTTACATTACCACTGGTTGGCTATAAGTAATTGATATTTCATAAAAAATACTTTTTAAGATATAATCTTTGGACTCCTTTATGAAGAACAATTAGACTTATGGAGACTTTATGACAAAGAATTAGACTTATATTTTATTATACATGTTGCAGGGCTGCAGGTGTGCGCTATGGGTGCCCTGCAACATGTATAATAACATGTAACAAGCATTTTATCAGTGTTAGAGTGTCTGTGTGAAAAGGACCACACCTATTCACAGGTTGTCTTTCAGCTGTTGTGACTGAATCCTCATAGCAGACCTATGCCAAGTCTTGGGAATATTTAGCAATGATGAAAACATACGTTGAAACACTTTGGCAACTGATCAGCTTTAACTTTTAGCTCCACTAATGTTTTCTATTATTGAATAACTATTGAATTTTTATATCTATTTTTATATTTTTATTTATATCTATTTATATTTATTGTATTTGCATTGTATATGTTTATTGTATTGGCTATTTTATCAAGTGTTGTGAGCTGCCTGGAGCTGCCACTGGCAGGAGGGTGTGGGATAAAAAAATGTCAAAATAAAATAAATAAACTTCAGCATAATTTATTATTGTGGGTTTTTTTTTAGAATGAACTATGTTTATTATGTTGTGCTACCTAATCAATTTGGGTATTCTTCTGATTTTTCTAAGTCTATTTTACAGTCCCTCTTTATCTCTCACTCCTGCTCAGTGTCATCAGAGGAAGCATATGTCTACAGAGCAAGGGCAGAGGACAACAGCTGGTTCAAGTTTGCAGGCTTTCTGCAATCCACTGCAAAGAAAGGAACTGTCTTTACTAGGTTTGAAACAAATTGCTCTTTTCCTCTTTGCAGATTTCATTAGCATTTTCAGAGTGGTCTGCAAAGATCTGGTGCAGATTTTCAGCCATGTCAGCTCTCTGCAGCCCATTCCAACTGTAGAGCGATCATTTTGCACATGTACATGACACAATCGTTTTTTGCACAAGGATGTGCAAAATGTCGCTGCATACAATCCAGATCTCTGGTGAAACGTGGAGTGGACCATGACCGTTCTGAATTCTGCTGGGCACAGATTGAACTGGGCAGATCCATCAGAGGCAGAATCGACTCAAATTTCACCTCAGCTCTAGTCAGTACTTTATATGCAGAAAGGCAGCTGGACCGAATTACAATAACCAGTCGGTGAGTCCATGACTGCATGCATATAGGAGTTTGTCACCTACTTCGCAGACAAGATTGCTCGGATTCAGACCGACTTTGACGCTGGGTTGATGGCAGTAGGGGAAGAGCGCGGGGGGGCGGAGGGCCCGTCTGGTCCATCTTTGTGGGGAGAGTTTCGGGAAGTGACGCCGGCCGATGTGGTGGATGTCCTGGGGTCTGTGAGGGCCACGTGTTGTCAACTGGATCCGTGCCC
>QEPC01014540.1:2555854-2567610 GCA_003113815.1 Sphenodon punctatus | reverse complement strand
GGGTGAAAACAGACATGACACTAACCACCCTTTAACCACCCTTGGTGGTCATTTATGCATGTTGCAGGGCTGCATAGGGCACCAATATAGCCCTGCAACATGCATAAATAACCACCAAGGGTGGTTAAAGGGTGGTTAGCGTCATGTCTGTTTTCACCCTTCGTCTTTTATCTCACTTGTACTTGGGACCAACACCATAACCACACAGTAAACAATGGGCTCCTTTAGGTGGACAGCAGCTCCCCTGCTGTCTCCACCAGCCTGTTTCACCCCTGGGCTGGCTGGACTGTCTAAAGGCGAAGCTGCCCCATGTGTGGGGCAGCCTCCTCAGTGGAGCTTCAGAACATTCCGGAGCCCTGCTGCCGGGACAAGCTGGCCAAACCTGGGGAACTGACCTGGAGTGGAGCTGCTATCTCTCTGTGGGGTGGATCCATGCTGCAGTTCCATTCCTGGCTGCCTGTTGCCCCAGACAACACCATATATTCACAGGCACCAGCCTAGAGCATTGGGCAATTGCCCACAACTCTGGTGTGTGTGTGTGTGTGTGTGTGTGCGCGCGCGCGTGCGGGTGCGCGTGCGTGCGTGCGTGCACCAGGGGGGCTGACTGCAGGCTGGGGAAACCGCCAGTTCCATCTAAAGCAGGAGGACGTGGGAGGGCACCCCCAGAGCAGCTCTGGGGGCAGGCAGCCTCCACATCCATTTACACCCAATGACTGGAAGTTTGCATGGATTTCTATAGGAGGAAATGGGCTCATTGCAACAGTGTAGATTTTGATTAGCTATTAGGAGAAACTTCCAAATTGTAAGAACGGTTGGGAAATTGAATAAGTTGTCCAGGGAGATTGTTGAATCTCCTTCCCTGGATGTTAAACTTTTCAAAACCCATTTGGACAAGCATCTCTGTCTGTGTTGTTGTAGGCAGAGGATATTCTGTCTTGGAAAAGGGATTGGATGACCCTTCAATTTTCTTCCAGTCCTAAAAGGCTCAGGGTCAGGTTCTGACAATTATATGCATGTGGATTAGAAATGTACTGTATGATTAATCCCTTTAATTTTAACCATCTTAACTGCCTGAAATTGCAGGAATTGCCTGCAGCTAGAAACTCCTCCCTGCCCCCCATTATCTGGTGGCAGCAGAAGCTCTCCAGGCAGTGACACAGGGCTTGGGCTCTCTGGGCAGCAGTGCAACAAAAGGGGAGCAGTGTTTCCGACCAGGTTCAGCCTCTGAACCTGGGAGCCTGGCTCAGTGCTCGGTCAGCCAGGTCCAGAGGCAGAGCCTGACTGGAAAACCTACCCGGCACACTCCCTTTTGTCCTGCCACCACCCGGAGGACATCCCATCCCCACTGCCACCCAGAGTCCCACTGCCACTGCCCAGAGCCTCTGTGTCACCAACTGGAGCCATATAATTAAAAAAATAAAATAAAATCCTAAGCACCTGTCAGGCACCCAATCCGTGCTCATTTAATTTCTACTCCAGGTAAAGGTGGCTTCACTAGCTTGACCCTTATAGGGTTAGATTTCCATTGCCCATTGTATAGACATTTATCCAAAGTTCAGATTGGCTTTACAAAGCTCCTAGTTCAGAATGCTCACATTTTGCTTGGATGTGAGTGACTGTGCAATCTACAGGGTAACAGAGAATCAGGCCCATTGGAACATAAAAGCTCAAGTCATTTACTACCCTTTGCAGGAAGAACTGTAGTAAAGCAAGACCTACCTGTTTCTCTTGAATCTTATTTATGAAAGGGCTGTTTTCACACAGTTTCATTCAATAGTGGCTTGTTGTAGCATACAGTTCAGGATGTCCTTGCTTATTTACTTCCTGAGGAGGTCTGCCTGTCAACTGCTGTGCTCAACTGTGCTACCGTGACCAAAGCACGTTTGTCAGGAGAACTTTGCATCACAATGGGCAGAGAGAATATGACTCCACCTGAACAAGGTGGACAAATTCAGATGCTCTCAACTGTTTCCTGATGTGCAATTTCATTACTGAGCCATGCCTCCCTGTTTCTAGGGTGATTAATCAAGATGTGATTTGACATCACCAGGTGTAGCCAAAAAACGTGCTAGATCAAAAGAGGCACCTGCTCTTAGTAGCTTAAAACGTCTATTAAAAAGATTAAAGGGCAGAAGCATGCTCTAATTGCTTGGGGTTTCTTTTTATCTCTAAACCAGGGACACTTTTATGTACTTGTTAATTAGAAATCTTTGTACATTTCCAATTCTTTAACAAGCAAACCCTCTCCCCCTAACACACAAAAACCAGAATTGTGAACTATTCCTTTTTAGCTGATGAGGGTATTCTCGTTATTGTCTGAAGTGAAATTGGTACCAACATGCATATGGATTTATAGCTTTTAATCTATTCAGCTAAGGCTGAAACAAATCTTCACAGTGGATGCATTTCTGATGGATCCAACCGCTTGGATCCAGGTCTGGCAAAGCACAGACTGTCTGCAATCCAGGCTTCATATTGCTGGGATCTAGATCAGCTCTCTATCCCCGCTGCCATTTTGCACAGGTATAGTAAACAAATTACTTTTTTGCACATGTGCAAAAAATAAAAGAAGAAAGTTTACTGCACAAGAGACTGACTGCTTGCTTGCCAATGCCTTTTATCCTGACCATCTTGAAGGCAGGCTGTCAGTGACTCAGGGGCTAACATGGGAAAGATAGGGTGGTTTGCACTTCATTCTTGGACTGGATTTGAGGTGGCACTGCAGTCTCCCCAAAGACATATAGTCTCGGGGGACTTCAATATTCATGCTGATGCCAGTCTTGGGGGGCGGAGTGTGAGTTCATGGCAACCATGGGCCTGTCTCAAATGGTTATTGGCCCAACACATGATGGGGGCATACCCTTGACCTGATTTTCTGCACTGGTCTTGAGGCAGGGGATGTTAGTGGGGGAGGTGTCAGCAGTGGCCTTGTCATAGACGGATCAGTCTTTTGGCGCAAGACTGCCCCCAGACAGGTGTGGAACCTGTTCAGTTGGTTTGTCCCCAGAGACTAATGGAACCAGAGAGGTTCCAGAATGCTCTCCGGGAGTTACCCTCTGAGCTTGATGACCATTTTCTTGATTACCTCATTGCTTTTTGGAACACCTTGCTTAGTGAGGCCATTGACCAAATGGCTCCCAGGCATCCGCTCCCTCACCATCAGCACCACAGGTCTCCTTGGTTCACTCAGGATCATCAGCAGCTGAAGTAGGAAGGGCAGTGGTTGGAGCGATGGTGGTGCCATTCATGTGCTGAAGCAGACAGATTGCAGCATAGAGCGAGTTTAAAAGCCTATGCTGTGGTCATGCAGGCAGCAAAGAAGGAATTCTTTGTTGCTCTCATAGCATCTGCAAAATCTCATTCAGCAGAGCAGCTTATTGGAAGAAAAGGATTCTGTGGCTTGCTAAGCCCCTTCGAGTGGTGTGAAGCTTCTTCCCTGGTGCTGCACTGCCCTGCCTTTGTCTGTCCAGCCAGCCTGGTTGTTGGACTGAAAGAGAAATTCTGCACATTCCAATTTCCAAGTAGATCGGATTGAATAAAAACAAATACCTTTAAAAAATGCTATTGCACATACTCAGAATGGCTGCTGGGCCAAATTGTGCATGCACAGATTGGTCACCGCCCATATCCAAAATGGCAGTGTTGGTGTTGCTGCCATTTTGAATATGGGCAGCAGCCATTTGCGCATGTGCAGCTCAAGATGGTAGTCCTTTTGTGCAAGCACAATGGCAATTTAAAAATTATTATTATTTCAGCTGGAATTCCAATAAAATATTTCCAATCAGAATTCCAGTTGAAATAAGGGGTAACTGTTCAATGTTTGAAGAAATGTCCAGCTAAAACAGAACAGTTCTTCAAACCACCCCTACTCAAGTGATGCAGGACACTTCCCTGATGACATGACTTAAACAAATAGCAGATTCTGTATTCGTGAACATTATTTGCATTTTCAGATAGCACTCCAAATATCCAAATGAATATTCACGCTGAAACAAATATTCACATATATGGTTATATATTCAGATAAGGTATGGTTTTCTAGGGGGGTTGGTTTGAATACCTGAAGAAAAAAGACCCCAAAATATTAAACTGGAAAAAACCCCAGCCAAAACCCCAAATGAATATCGAATTGACACGCACATGGATTGTGCTCCATATTCGCTTCATTGGACTTGAATAAAAACAGACAAACTTGGCAAATATGGATGGTATTGAGCACAGCTATTCATTTCATCTCTGACTGGCTCCTTCTGCTTCCTTGAGCCCTTTCCTAGTTGTCCTTTCCGAGTTCGAGTTCTCGCGCTCAGCCTTTTATACTTGCTAGCTATTGCCCTTCACTAGCTAGCAGCTTTCCTACAGCTCCTTATTATAGTCAGGCACCCACCCACCCCTCCTCCTCCCCCATCCCAATTGGCTCATTTGTCTCTTGGCCTTTTTAAAATCAAGAACGTTTGATTACTTTGGCCTGCTTCCCAGAAGTTGTACCCTGAAAGAGCTTACCCAGCACACCTTTGGGCCTGGCCCGGTCACAACTTTGGGGCATCTGTTATAGCTACACATATTAGCGCTGACCTTGGCAAAGCTTATAATTGCAGAACAGCCTTCTCCTTTCAGTGCTATGGACCAGACACAAAAGACAGTACCACTGCCCATAACTCTGAATATCTCTTTCAGAACCATGATTCATCCTTTTTTGTTCTAACATACTTCGCAGATCATTACATTTCAGGGTTTCCCCCTCTAGCTGCATTAATGGGTTTTTTTATAAGGTCTTTCAAAGACACAAAAGCAAGCCATGTGCAGGCAAAGGTGCCAAGACCCTGACCTCTGATTGAATCTTTACCACATACTTTTGTATTAGCCTGGGAAACTAATGCCACATCTATTTGATCCCAAGCAGGACATGGCATTCGTCCTAAAGGGAATAACATCTTCTCACTTACCAGCTCCTTGCCATTACTGCAGCTGTAAACTGGCACTGCTTCTCTGAAGCTCTGCCAATTTACACCACGAGAGAACCGAGTCCATTTCCTCGGAGCACAAGCTTGTTTTCACATCTTACATTGCTCTGATCATTTCCCTACCTCCATCAGCATTACTTTTATTTATTGCAGCCCCTGATTACTGAGATCCTGCCATTCTTGTTATAGTTGCATTGATACAGAGAAGTCATTCAGACAGAAGGACATAAAAGGAATTAGTTATTGGGTAATGGTAAGCCGATATTTAATTTAATCACTTAACCACTGTGGTATGCAGTTACTGATCAGTTATCCCATTGGCTATCTGTAAGTTTAGTTCCTAACCAAATATCATTTGAGTTCCACTAACAGTCTGACTGGGGTATCAGTTCCACAAATAAATTATCAAACCCCAAAACACAGTTCATCTCTTTGGTCCCTTGTTTCAGTGATTTGCCCCAGCACTTCCTGCATGTTTTTCAAATTCCCTTCTCTCTTCAGGCTTCTGTTGTGGTCATAGGTGACTTGCAGTGGGAGCACGGGGAAGCTCTATAGAACCTCTGTCCATCCTGCACTCCTGTGCACTGCCCCGCCCCACAATCAACAGTTATTAGTCGCTTATGTTTGTGGTCTCCCCCTCTCCCTTCAACTGAGCCTCAAGTTTTTTTATACAGACTAGGGTTAGCTGACCTACTTCTGCTCCACCTGCACTCAGTTATCAATTCAGCTGGAAAGCACTGATCAGGTACAGAGAAGCTGAACATCTTAACCCTTTTGGGTCCAGTTCAGCCTGCTACACTTCCATATTTATCATTTTGTTCACTTTGGCACCACTGAAGTGAACCAAGCACCGAATACTGAAGTAGCAAAGTAAGCAAACAAACAGTCACAAAATAATAAAATAAAAGAATTTGCAAATTTCATAATAGCAAAGACAAATCTGAATTTTTGTTTTTGGGAACGAATGTGAATTGACCTGACAAATATGAAAAGTCATTAATTTCACACCTAAAAGATGGCTCAGCTGCTGTCACCATTAACACAGTTCATACTGGTCTGGCAGGGTATTCAAAGCCAGTGAGGAGCAGGGGCTGGCATGAAGGAGTGAATGAGGCCAGCACAAGAAGGGGATACGAGTTCCCTGATAGGGATGAGGGTTCTGTGGCCATCACAGGGAGGAACAGATTGCCAAAGTGGGTGTCTGCAGCCAGTGCAGGGGGACCAAAAGTGGCTTGGAAGAAGGTGTGGTCTGGCACCGGCATGGGGTAAAGGGCATTGTGTTGTGACAGAATTCTGGGATTTAGCCAGCACCCTGCTACTTGCTATTTTTGACCCAGTTAGGGTTATTGAACCCATGTGTGGGCAGTTCAGGGTCAAGTGGCCCAAAACTGGCTAGAAGAGAGTAGGAGTTACCAGCTCAAGGAAAGACTACCAGGGTGAAGGAAGGGATGAAGCTTGTGGGAGGGGAAGAAGTAGGAAAGAGGTGGGGAGCTTGCCCAGGAGCCCTGCAATATTAGGGGTCATACTGGAGCTGGCTGGCAAGTGAAGCAAGGCCAGGGAGCTTGGTATAAAGCCCACCCTCACCAAAGATTGGCTAACCAACATGTCTAAGATCATTGTGGTGGCACACAGTGCAGTTTGAGTAAACAAGCACTAAGAGGGCAGAGCTTTTGTGAATTTTAATTTTGGCACCTAGTCTTGCTACAACTTATCCCTTGACAGGGCAGGCTTACTACAGGCATCAGTAGACAATCAGGATGGTGTCGGAGACCAGGATAGGGGAGTGAAAGGGCAACAGTACCTTAGTCCCCAGACTGGGTGGCAATACCTCTCAGGTCACTCTCACTTTTTATCCAAAATATTTCAGGGGCATTTTACTAGTCCCAGTAGTTTGCCCGTAAATTATAAAATTTGATTAATCAGAATCTTGAATAATCTTGTGGTAACTTCACGTCTGACAACACAGCTCCTCTTCTGACAACATCTTGTCCCTGGAGCTGCAAACACTTCACACTGGGTTCCCATTGGGATATATCACTTCAGTGAATAGGACAGTTATTGATTTGATTGGCCCATTCCTAATACACAGTTGAGTATATGAAGAGTAAAGGCCTGTCGTTTAACCCTGTATAACATCACTAACATTCAGACCTTCCTTACTGTTCCAACTACCAGGACTCTAGTCCATGCTTTCATCATCACTTGCCTTGACTATTGCAACCTAATTTTGGCCTTCCACACTCTCACCTTGACCCTCTCATTTCTGATCGCACTTCACTGCCAAGATCATTCACCTCACCTGCCACTTTGATCATGCTCAGTCCCTCTTCTCCTCTCTCCACTGGCTTCCCGTTCCTCATCAGTCTGGCACAATTCCTTTTCTTCAACTTCAAGGATCTACGAGATTTTGCTCTGCTGTACTTTTCTGCCCTTGTTTCCTGCTATGTTCCCACTTGGGAACTTCACTCCTCCTCTGTCACCACCTTCTCCTGCTCCAGAATCTCCTGCTCCCAAAACCATCTTTACCGTTTCTCTCACGCTGCTCCATATGCCTGAACACACTCACTCTGTTTCCTCCTGGCCTTCTAGTCCCTCCAAGAAAACAAGCAAACAAAAACCTACCTTGTTCGTCAAGCTTTCCCTTTTTCCTTTCCTGCATAGAGTCCTTCTTTATGGCTGAACTCAGATTCCCACCCCCAGTCCCCTGTATCTAAGCACCTTCATGAATGTATCCCTCTCTCTCCCTATGTGCCCTTCCCCTTTTCCATTCTAGATTGTAAGCCCCTGGGCCAGGGACCTATCACAACTGTTCAACAGCAGACACGTTTCTAGTGCTATATAAATAATAACACACACTGAAAATTTGAATCTAGCAATTCTTCTAGAATGTCTGCCTCAAATGAAGCGTGTTTTGGTATTATAGGTGGAGATGAAAAGCACAACCACACACCCACAGTATAAACAAAAAGAACTAGCCCACTCAGTTGAGTGAGAAGCAAGACTTCCATGTTGCCTTTAAGGAAAATAAAGTACAGCCCCTAGGTATCCAGAATCTAACCCTGAAACTCCCATTCTCCAGCTGATATAAAATGCTCTGCTACCAGTGAGTCAGTTCAGTTATTTATGACATTTCTCCCCTCAAGGGGGCTAACAAGGACAATTTCCAGCTTGAACTCTCCTCGTTTTTGTTTGGCTATACTGCATGCCTGAGGAAGGGACCTGCATGGGTCGAAACCTTGTTTATTTCCACCAACAGCAGTTGGTCCAGTAAAAGATATTATTCATGTTGGAAATACTTTCCTTAACTGCATCTTCCCTAAGCACCTAATCCAGCTTGTTTAAGCACCTAATCCAGCCTGTCACATACCTGCAGAACAAGGTCCCAACCAAAGATGCAGAAGCAACACCTTATGAACTATGGCATGGGAACAAGCCCAGTGTGGGACACATTAGAGTATTTGGCTCTGCTTATATCCCAAAGGCAAAAAGGACCAAACTTAACACCAGATGTGAAGAAGGGATACTTGTTGGCTATGCTCAAGGGTGCAAGAAATACAGAATTATGGACACTAATACCGGAAACGTGAAAGTAAGCAGCGTGATCTATTTTGACGAAAAGGAAAAGGGTCAGGCCTAATGAGGCCAAGCTCTCTTATGCAGCAAAAGACCGCAGAACTGCAGAGAAAGGAGGAAGCTACATTTGATTTTGACATGTTCGATCAACCGGAACCAGAAGGGGGCACTGACCCTGACCCTGAAGCTGAAGCAGAAGCAGAACCAGAAGCAGAACTAGAACCAGAAGTGAGACGTTCTGGAAGCCCCAACAAAGGTGTACTGGCAGCAAGACTCTCCTATGTGGCAAAAGCGGAGGAACCACAGGAGCCCTCTACATGGCGAGACATTCAAAAGATGCCAACCAGTGAGGCGCAAAAATGGAGAGATGCTGCCAAAGAAGAAGTTGAGTCTCTTTATAAAAATAAGACATGGACACTCAAGAAGCTACCTGAAAATAAAAAGGCCGTTGGATGCAAATGGGTCTTCAAGACCAAGCATAATGCAGAAGGGGAAATCACGCGCTACAAAGCGAGATTAGTGGCCAAAGCATATTCCCCCAAATATGGTGAGGATTACGATGAAACCTTTGCTCTGGTAGTAAGACACACCACAATCAGAGCACTCCTCAGAATAGCAGCTGCAAGAAAAATGGAAGTGCAGCACTTAGATGTGAAAACTGTGTTCCTGCATGGTGATATCAAAGAGGACATCTACATGCAGCAGTCACCAGCATTTGAAGAACCCAGGAAGGAGGAATTTGTATGCAAGCTTTAAAAGAATATTTATGGCCTGAAGCAAGCCGCAAGGGTCTGGAACAAGAAACGGAACCAATTACTTCTTAAGGAGGGGTTCAAACAAGGAGAAGCTGACCCCTGCCTATACTCGAGGTTCAGAAACAAAAGGATGATGATCTGATTGTATGTCATGAAAACAAATGAGACAGTGATGAAATCGTCAGGAATCTGAACAAAGAAATAGAAGTGGAAATATCACTTACTATCACTTACTATCTTGGGAAATATCACTTACTATCTTGAGATACAAATAGAACGAGAAAAAGATGGAAGTTTCCTTCTTAACCAAAGACAAAAGATAAAAAACATTTTAGAATGCCTAAACATGACAGAGGCTAATGAAGTAGGGACACCTATGGAGACAAATTTTCTAAGCCAGGATGGCAATGATGAGCCCCTACCACAGGACAACCAGTACAGAACAGCAATTGGCAAAATGCTATATGTAGCCACAGTCACAAGGCCAGCTGCTGCTGTAGGAATACTAAGCAGAAAAATAAGTGCACCAACCCATAAGGACTGGATGGCAGTCAAAAGAATAGCACGGTATCTGAAGGGCACAATGCATTTAAACCTAAAACTGCCAGCAAGCGGCAACTGCAGACTGATGGGATATATGGATGCAGGTTGGGCAGGAGACAAGGCTGACTGCAAGTCGGTGAGTGGAAATGTATTTCTCTATGGAGGGGGTGCAATCACTCGGACTAGCCAGAAGCAGTCATTAATTGCCCTTTCATCCAGAGAAGCAGAACTTATTTCAGTCACTCAAGCATGCCAAGAGGTAATATGGCTACACAGACTGTTAAAAGACTTTGGAATAGACAAACCAAGGCCAACTTAAATATATGAGGACAATAAAAGCTGCATTCAGCTTACAAAAATGGAGAAGGCAAAATCAAGGTCTAAGCACATCGACACCAAGCAACACTTTGTGCGAGAAGCGCAAGAAAAGGGACTTGTTGAACTGATTTTTTGTCCTACAGAGGAAATGATAGCGGATGTGTTGACCAAACCACTACCCAGAGACAATTTCCAGAGACTACGAGAAGCATTGGGAATTGTGGATGGTGCACATAAGTGATTCAGTGCCCGGGATGATGAGAAGGGGTGTTGGAAATACTTTCCTTAATTGCAGTGGTGGCTGGCCACTCAAGGAATTTGGGCACTGCCCCCCAAGCGCCGCCGAGGGCCAGTCGCCGTTGCTTTTTTTAAAAAAACAACGCACCGCTGCTGCAGCTTCTGACAGCGCTGCAGCAGCCTCTGACTTTGCTTCAGAGGCTGCTGCGGTGCTGTCAGTTCTCCCTTCTGAGATCCACTCCTGAGGAGTGAGTCCTGTAAGGGACAAAAAGGCTACGCCCAAACTGCGTTTTCTATGGAAAACGCGATTTGGGCGGCTGAGCCCTGCCATCCACAGCACGTATAGGACGTGCTGCGGAGGGATGGGCTAGCGTTTGCTGAAACATTCCTGGTGAGATCCCTAGGGTTGGGGGACTGAGGCAGGAGCAGCATGCATGCATGCTACTCCCTGCCTCACATGCTCAACATGGCTGCTGGTGCGCTGTTGGAGAGCTCAGCTCTCCAACATCACGCCGGCAGCCCAGCCACTTCGCTGCCACTGCCCCTTGCTGCTCCCCCCCGAATCTGCCGCTCAGAGTGGCGGGGGGGGGAGCGGCAAGGCAGGGAAAGGTTTTAAAAAAATTAAATTGTCTGCGCGTCCTGCCTCCACAGAGGAGAGCAGGACACGTGGGCAATTAAAAAAAAACAACTAAAGTCTGTTCTCCCCCCCTCCCCCCCTGCAGCCCAGGACGGACGACGAGGACCACGCCGGAGCCATCAGGTAAGATATCCCTCCCCTCCCCCCTCCCCACCACCATAGGCTTTCCCCCCCTGCACCCTCCCCACTACCATAGGCTTTTCCTCCCCTTGCACCCTCCCCAACCTCATAGGCTTCCCACCCCACCCCGCAACCCCCATAGCATTTTTCCCTCACCATGCACCCTCCCCTGAGGTTCCCCCCCTGGGCTGGGAATGGGGGAGGGGTGGCTTAATGTTGCCTTAAAATGGTTTGCTTTGCTTGCTCTGTTTGCATCATGACATTTCGTAAATTTGTGGGTCCACTGGTTGTGTGGCTACTCTTTTTTAAAATGGTCCCTTCGTTGTTTCACTGCTGCTCCCTGCTGCTGGAAAGTAGTTTGTGTGGACTTCTGGGGTTAAGTTGTGGCTGCTGGGGGTGAGGGGCATATGGGGGGGGAGTTGGAATGTGGTTTTTGTTCACTTGATGTCATGATGTGGAGTATTAAGTGCTGCAAATGTGATGCTTCTGATAAAACTGAGCTTTTGAAATCCTGATGTGTGTTCACAATGCTGGAAATTTGGTGCTTTGGAAATCCTGAGATGTAAATTGACAGTCTGGTGATCTTAGGAAGTTAGGTGTGTTCACAATGCT
>QEPC01014540.1:2514232-2550261 GCA_003113815.1 Sphenodon punctatus | reverse complement strand
CCTGTGGCTTACAATCTAAAAGACAAGGAGGGGGAGACAAGGAGAGGGGACAGCGGGAGAGACATGGGAGAAGACAAACAAACATTCAGGCGGATGCGAAGTCTCAGGTGCATGTACTTGGCTTGGTTACAAGGTGGTCGGTAGCAGCAGTCAGCAGAGGAGGGCTGACAGTAAGAGCAAGGGGAAAGACTAACTGTGTTAGAGTGTAACCAGTTGGACGAGAAGTCCCTCATGTTTTCCCCTTTCTTCTGACCCCCTTCTGAAATCTTGTTTACTGCAAGGCACAGACAAGCTGGAATCATGGCATGTGCTATAGACCTTTATACAGCAGTCAGAGCAGAGCTAATAACTAATACTAAAATTTATTCATTTTTTTAGTTATTAACCCATTCATTTTGTTATTGTAATAACTAATACTAAAATTACTTATTCATGACTAAAATGAATGCACATCTCTAAACAGAAAAAACACACCTGAAACTTGAAATTTCACCTGTCCCAAAGCCTACTTTCTGAAGACTACAAACTGCCCAAGAAAGCACAAACATTGAATAATCAGAGGTTCAGGATAAATGTGTGATCTATTTTAGACACTGCTCCTACATGCACCCCAGCCAGCAGCACCCCAACACACATTGCTTCCTCTCATTTCCCCCTCTCTGCTCTTGCTAGACTCTTCTTTGGCCCATTCATCATTTTAGGAGTGTAGCTTCGGATGAATTGACTATTGAAATGTATAGGTTTGGTTTCCCATTGATTTCAATGGGAAATTTTCCCAATGAAGTCGGGGGTGGGGGGGGGATACAAACTGATTTGAATACGAAGCAATTGAATCCAATTCTGATTTTGATCCAATTCTGATTTTCAATCCGATTTCCCATCCCTAATGGCCAGACAGACACCCATGTACTTCACATTCCCTGTCCATTCCCCAGCGTCATGCACCACCCACTGCAAGGAGAGGGACAGAGTTTGTACTCTCAGAGGCTGAAAAACATGGTTAAACTGGCGAGGTGGGGATAAGGTTCCCCTTCTTCCCAGAGCACCCTTGCATTTGAATATTTTCTAGGACAAGAAATATACACATGCACATACACAGTATGCTCCCATAAACTAAGCAGGTTTTCAGAGAGCCATATGGTTCACTGGGTAAATACATTAACCCCTCAGGAGAGCTAGATTTGGGGTATGATTTAGGCTGTAAGAAGAAAACAAGTTTGGCTTTTTCATTCATACAATAACCATGAAAAATAAACCCACAATGCAAAACAAGTCTGCCAAAAGACATCCCAGGACTGAATAAACCAAGGGCTGCTGCTCAGTACCAGCGTGCCATGGTAAAGGAAGGTATGGGGGCAGCTAGAACAGCCCCTGACTGCATTATAGGTCTTGCTCAATCCCCTGCTAATTTTCCCCTTCCAAGGAAAGAAAAGCAATAAAAATGCATTAAAAGTATTAAAAATCTGCAGAAATGTTATGCTAGTGCTGCCACTTTGTGGCCAGAGCTAAAACTTATGGCAAAACCCTCCACCTGAATTCTCAGTGTAAAACAAGGAAGAATTTACTGATGGTCTCCTGAGGTTTTCTAAACTGTTTGCAGTATTCCTACCACTCAGTCTAGCAACATTTGATGGGAAGAAATAAAGATAAAAGATCTCCTGTATAGAAGGTACAGACTGTCTGAAATGTAATAAAAGATTCAAGCCACTTACTCCAGAGGAGTCCCACTGAAGCCCATTCTAGAGACTGATTAGCAAGGTTTAAACTGGGATCCACAAACTACTTATTCAGGAGTAGTCCTACTCTCAAGTAATTGCTTTGTGGATCACAGCCTAATAATTACTCACCAGTCTCTTGAACAAATTCTACATGGTGAGGACAACAGATTGCAAAGCTTCTCTGGGAACAGAAGTTCCAGTGATCCCGTAGCCTTGAATAATCCATGGAAGAAAACATGCTTTATACTTGATTTTCTTAAAGACTTTCCAAGCACACAAAGGACACTTCAGCACTAAATCATTCAGCAGAAAAGGGAAAGAATTCTACTGCGGAAAGAATGAATAGCAGAAGAGGGCTGGTTTCTGATGTTGGCTCTGCAGAAATCAGCGTGGACCTGACCGTAATAATCTCCCCAATATTCAACATAAAAATAATAGCCAAAAACTATGGCCAAGGATATCAACCCAGAATTAATGCCAGGAAACATTCAGCTTCCAGCAATAATGGCGGCATTTATTGCATAAGCCTTGCCAGAATAAAGAAGCCCTTAAAACTTAGGAACACCCACCAGTGTCTTGTTGGTATAGCAAAGAAACTGTTAAAAAAAAAAAAAGAGAAGAAAAAAAAAGTGGTGTACAATGCTAAACAGCTATACCATGCTTTTCACCTCATCACTTTTATGTATCAAAACCAACACCAAACAACTCAAATGACAAACGCTCTCAATCCAGTTTCCCAAATCATGAAATGGGAATGCTTATCACGAAGTCAAAGTCCTTCTGCTACCAGTAGGTGGCAACCTGTCAGTATTCATATTCTGCCCCACAGAATACTTGCTTTGCTGGTTATGTTCCTGAAATGTATTTGTTTTTTGACAAGCAGAGATTTGACATGGAACATTGTTTTGGAGTAAAGCAACTCAATCAGATTAAACTCGGAGCTGTAAATCACGCAAAGAAATAAAAACTGCTGTCTGCTAATTGTAGCACTCATCCCCATAATCCGATCCAAAATCCATGCAAAATTCTGGGGACTTTGGATGTCCATGGGCCCCTCTTGTCAACTCCACATGGTTATCTTATCAGGAAGCACCAAAAATCTAACATGGAAAAAAAGTCAGCCCACTTTTACAGCCTTAAAAGGCTCAGATAGTTTGGAATGGATTCCTTCCAAAGAAGCATTCAATGGCCCTTTCCAACTGGGCGCAGGTGCGGGGGTCACACGGGTGGTGCCCACTTATGCCCGTGCAGCGGATCTGTGTCAGCTTGCGTAGGCCTGTGGATGTTTTCAAATGTGATGCTACCATAGGTAGCCACCCATGGTGGTGTCACGTTTGTTTCTGCCCACCAGATGTTTGCTGTGGGCGGGAACAAATAGGTTCTGGAACATGGCAGGCTTAATTCCAGGTTGTGTGCTGAGCTCCCTGCCAATGCATAATCCGGAGTTAGCCCTGCCACAGTCTGGGGAAGCCATCTCTAGACTAGGGTAGAGCGGACCATCACATAGATGGTCTGCTCTACCTAACTCAGGAGGGTGGCCGGAGCTTTTCCAAGCAGCCACAGCGGCCTCTTAGACTGCCGCACTCACCCATCAGGGAGGGGGCCAGGCTGTGCTGAGCAGTGCCCACACCCACACGTCCCCCGCCCTCTCCTCGCCCCCTACCCAGTCGCTGGCACATTTGTTCAGCGGCAAGGCCAGATCCTGCCCAGAACGAGAACTATCACCCAGCCGGGCAGGATCAAAGCATAGTGGTGCTCAGCACCTTCACGTATGAAAATACCCCATCTCATGTGAAAAGGGCCGATGTTGGAGTGCTTTGCTTATCCAGTTATAAAGGCACTTTTTTTAGATAATCCATCCATAAAAATCTATACTGTGGTCCTTTCTGAACAACCTTTTATGAAGGGACTATTTAAACAAACCACAGATTAAAACAGCAAAGGAAAGGAAACTAGTATTTAAAATGAAAAGCCACCCCAAGTACTTATAGCACCATTTGTAACAATTCTATCTCTTGCCACTGAGGGTCACTATTTGGCAATTCTTGCAGAGAATCACTACTAGTTCCTCCTGACTGGAGATTAAACAAATATCAATTTCAAATTTCATACCCAATGAATTTGCCCTATTCATTTTGGATCCAACAAAGTGCTTATGAATCTCTATCCATTTCCCTCTTGTCAGATGTCCATTTCTGCTGTTTTGGTCAACCATTTTGGTATTTCATTCATTTCTAGGGCTGAAGCGAGCAGAAATTTTGATGTTCACGAGATATCTTGCAATTTCGGGAACCAGGTGTGGCAGGGTGGGTCTTGCCTGGTGTGAGTACTGGCAAGATTAGGCCCCAAAAGTAGGGATGGGCGAACAGATCGCGGTTTGGGTTCGGCTGCGTTCGGTTCGTCTGCATTCAGTTCGGTTAGTTCTCCGGGTTCGGGTTCGGCCGTTCGGTTTGGCCATTCAGCCATTTGGGAAATGTTGTTATGGGTGTTTTTGTTGGTTTTTTTATATGGTTTTTTGGTTTTTTATTGGGTTTTATATGGTTTTCTTTTGTTTTTTATTTGTTTTTTGTTTTTATATGGGTTTTAAAAAAAATATCTAATATTATATATATATATATCAACACTAAATCTAACTGCTATTAACTATTCTAAATGCTATGAACTAAATGGATTATCTAATAAGTACACAGGTCTACTCCTACAAACACTAAAACTAAATCACTAACGTTATCTCTATCACTAAGCTAGCTCCTACAACTACTATCCCTAACCTTTCTATCTGTCTCTCTATATCTATATCTCTCTATATATGGGATGGGCGGGAATCACAAACACAAGGTTTCAGTTTAAGGTTTAAGTTTCATTTCAGTACAAAACTGAAATGAAACTTAAAGCAATCTAATAATCCTACTCAACGCCTGCTGTTCAGGAACAGTGACTAGCTCAGAAGGTGTTGGGAGGGGGGAGGCAGATAGTTTCATTTCTTGCAAGCCTCTCCACCCCTGGTGCCTGGAAGTCTGCTCCTCAGTGGCTAGTACTACCCCTTCCTGTCACGTTTGACCTTACAGTGAACCTTTTTTTGCCACCTGAACTCACCCAAATGCGATCCGAACTGACCGAACTGTTCGGTCATTTCGACATTTGGAATTGAGTTCGGTTCGGCCAGTTCGTGTTGGGAAGTTCGGTTCGGTCGTCCGAACAGGCTGAGTTTGGGCCGAACTCCGAACTTCCGAACCGCGTTTGCCCATCCCTACCCAAAAGTTTCATTCCTAGCTTGGGGCTTAGCTCTGTCTTTATTTACAGTTCTCCCTGCAGCCCATACTCTACATCTCTAGCCAGGTAACCTTTTGGCTCCCAAGCAGTCTCAAGCTTCCAGCCCTTCCAGGCACCACCCTCGGGATTTCACACAGTATCCAACATAGCCAGTCTCTGGCCAGGCTTCAGCTCTCTGGCTTTCTCTCGCTGTTTCCCTAGCAGTCCTTGACTGAGGCAGAGATAAAGTCCTCCTCCTTGCCTCTTTCTCCACCAGCCCCTACTGAACTTGACTCAGTCCCTTATAACTTCCAAGGCTGGCTCTAGCCACACCTGCACACAACTTGGGCGCTGTCCCTCACCCTGTCTAGCTCTGCAGCCCCGCTTGCACCTTCTCACTACCTGTAGCTAGCCCCTTCTTAAAGGGCCATCAGACCACTGGGACTCTGCCCTGCTACACTGGGATGCTACATTTCCTGATGCCCGACTGCATTCTCAGGCAAAAATATTTAAAATAAAAAATATTTTAAATATTCATTGTGCATGTGCAAAATGACTGCTGCCCTTAACTTGGATGGATACTTGATTCTCACCTTTCTCGAGGAGAATCAGGTTTCTTGGCTCGTTCTTGCAAACAAGAACGAGCCAAGAATTTCTCTGACTCTCACTGAGAAAAATGAGAATCTTCCCCTCCCCCCCACATGTTTTTTTAAAAAACCAACCTACTACTCAGCTGGCTGCCTCTCTCCAGGTCCAGGACTGATCCGGGACTCCTCTCTGCATACGCAAAATGGCCACCAGGGCTGTTCTGCGCATGCACAGCTCTTTTCCAAAATAGTGCAGGCAGCATCAGCACCATTTTGGAAAATGGCAGCGGGGCCTGTGCATGCAAGAACAGCCCTGTGCATGCACAGAACAGCTGCCCTTTTCCAAAATGGCACCAACGCTGCCATTTTGGGAAATGACCATGCATGAGCAGAACGGCTGTAGGAGCCATTTTGCACATGGGCAGAGCGGTTCCTTAATTTTCTCAAGATTCTCATGAGATCTCGGAACATTACTAAGAACTTGTCAAGATATATTCTTAATCAAAATGGTGGCTAAGCAGACCCTGTTCCTTCTTTCCACGTAGGACTTGCTTGCCCTTTTTCATCTTTGTTGACCTCCTCTGAACCTGCTCTACTTTGTCAATATCCTTCTTAAAATAAGGTGCCCAAAACTTGACACAGTATTCTAGGTGAGGACTCACCAGTCAGAATAGAGGAAAATTATTATGTTCTGAGACTTGGAATCAATACTTCTGCTAATGCAGCTACATCATACAGCTGACTCATGTTCTGTTTGTGATCAAACACAATCCCTAGATCCTCGTCCGTGCTGCAACCAAGTCAGCTATCGCCTTATACTTGTACTTTTCAGTTTTCTCCCCCAAGATATAGGACTTGGACCTGGAAGACGAAGGTTCAATCCTGGCTTACCATGTACTCACTGGGTGGAATTTGGCCGGCCACTATCTCTCAGCCTCAATTCCCCCTCTATAAAGAGGAATAATAACAAGATACTTCACGGACTGGTTATGAGAGTGAACTAGATAAAGATTGTAAAGCACTCTGGACACTGAATCACTATATAAATGATTAATAACAATAATAAAAATAATACATCCACAAATGTGATGTGAAATTTGAAATCGAGTTCACAAGTGTGAATTTGTGATATTTATCAAATATGTGATTCACATCACACATCTATAGCAGCCCAAGTCAAAACCATTCAAAGACATTTTCCTTGGAATGTTCTGACTTGTTTGGGCATGAATCCTCCGTTAAAATGCTGCAATTCAAATAACAGAACACAAGGACATAACTAGTGCCATATTGGGACAGGCCAATGGTCCACTGAGCCCAGCATCCCATCTCTGACAGTGGCCAATCTCGGTTGCTTGGGAGAAGCACCCAACACATCACAATGGGGGGATCCATTCCCTGCTGTTCACTCCCAGCTCCCAACACTCCGAGATTACATCCCACAAGCCTATTGACTAATAGCTGCTAATGGACCTGCCCTCCAAGACCTTATCCAATCCTTTTTAAAACCCAACTATACTGGCCTTGACCACATCCTCTGGCAACAAATTCTACAACTTAATTGTGCACTGAGAGAAAAAAATACTTTCCTTGATTTGTGTTAAATCTGTTTCCAGTATGTTTCATGGAGTGTCCCCTAGTTCTAGTACTATTTGAGAGGATAAATAACAGTGGCTTATTTACTCATTCCACACCACTCATGATTTTATAAACTTCTATAAATTAACCCCTCTCAGTCATCTCTTCTCCAAGCTGAAGGGCCCCAACCTATCAAGCCTCTCCCCGTACAGAAGTTGTTCCATACCCTTTATCATTTTTGATGTCCTTCTCTGTACTTTTTAAAAATTTCTACTATAACTTTTTTGAGATGGAGTGACCAGAACTGCACACAATATTCAAGGTGCAGTCGTACCCGCAATTTATATAGTGAGATTGTGGTGTTCTCAGTTCTATTCTCTATCCCTTTCCAAATAATTCCTAATGTTCTGTTTGATTATTTGACTTCTGCCACACATTGAGCTGAGGATTTCCAATGTATTGTCCACAATGACAAATTGGTGGTTTTGTGGAATACTCTGCTGACTGAGGCCACTGACCAGTCAGCTGCTAGGCATCCACGCCCTTGACATCGGCACCGCAGGCTGCCGTGGTTTGTGGCGGGCCTGCTGAAGCTGAAGCAGGAAGGGCGGCGGTTTGAGCACCGGCGGCGCTAGTCTTGTGCTGAAGCTGATCGATTGCGGCATAGAGCCAGTTTATGGGCCTATGCCATGGCTGTCAGGGCAGCAAAGAAGGAGTTCTTCACTACCCTGATAGCGTCTGCGAAGTCTCGTCCAGCGGAGCTTTTCTGGGTGGTGAGGGGGTTGGTCAGTCCAGTCT
The DNA here is from genome assembly GCA_003113815.1 of Sphenodon punctatus. Taxonomy (NCBI): domain Eukaryota; kingdom Metazoa; phylum Chordata; class Lepidosauria; order Sphenodontia; family Sphenodontidae; genus Sphenodon; species Sphenodon punctatus. The sequence goes on along the minus strand of QEPC01014540.1, from coordinate 2,542,328 downwards.
CCCTCCGCCTGGAACTGGAGTCTTCCAGTGCTCGCTGTGACATGTTTGTTGAGTACTTTGTGAATAAAATCACTTGGATTCACCATGACTTCAACTCCGCGTTTATGGCAATAGGAGAACCAGGGGTTATGGGGGCGCCGTCTTGTCCAGTTTTGTGGGATCTATTTCAGTGGGTGACACCTGCCACTGCAGCGGATATTCTGGGGACTTTTAGAGCCAGGGTGGGTGGGGAGGATGGGTTTTTTATTTTCTTTTATGCCTCCCTTTTATGTATTTTATGTATATTTAAAAAATATTTTAATTTTTGTAAGCTGCCTCGAACTGCTAAGGCAGGAGAGTTGGGATATAAATGTTGGAAATAAATAAATAAATGACACCAAGATCCTTTCACTGAGTGGTAACTCCTAATTTAGAACCTAGCATTGTGTACATATAGTTTGGATTATTTTCCATATGTGCATCATTTTGCACTTATCAACATTAAATTTCATATGCCATTTAGTTGCCCAGTCACCCAGTATCACAAGATCCTCCTGCAATTCCTCACAGTCGACTTGGCTGTTTAGCTACCTTGAATAACTTTGTGTCATCTGCAAATCTGATCATCTTATCGGCATTTACTCCCTTTTCCAGATCATTAATGAATACATTAAACAACACCGGGCGCAATACAGATTCCTGGGGCACTCCACTATTTACTTCTCTCCATTGCAAAAACTGGCCATTTAGTCCTACCCTTTGTTTCCTATTCTTTAACCAGTTACCAATCCACGATACGTCACTGCCTCCTATCCCATGACTATTTAATTTCCTCAAGAGTTTCTCATGAGGGACTTTATCAAATGCTTTCTGAAAATCCAGTTTACCCAGCATCGACATCAAGCTCACCAGTCTATAGTTTCCAGGATTGACTGTGGAACCTCTAGCATTACATTCACTACCCTTCAGTCCTCAGGTACAGTGGCAGATTTTAATGATAGATTAAAAATTACCAATAGTAGGTATGGGATTTCATATTTGAGTTCCTTCATAACTCGGGTGAATACCATCTGGTCCTAGCGATTTTGTTACTATTTAGTTTGTCAACTTCTTCTAGAGGATCTTCCAGAATCACATTGATTTGTGACCATTCTTCCAATTCATCACCTACAAAGAATGATTCCAGCGTGGGTATCTTGAAGGACTGCACCAAATATTTTAAAAAAATATTTGTGAGTATTTCCGAGGGTCCGAGGACCAGTTCTGAGTGTTTGGGCTTGTCCAAGGAGCCACAGGGAATACTTGGGCAATTTCTGAGGGCTGGGAGGGGGCCAGAGGCTAGAGGGAGCCTGGGGAGGGGGGAGGGAATGGGCTAGGGAAGAGGGGGGGCAAGCGGGTGCTCAGGGGTAATCACCCTCCAGAGGGGGTCCAGCAATGCGTAGCTTCCTCTGGGGCTGGGTAAGGGGGGGGGGGAAGCTCAGCATGCTCAGACGGGCTGAATGACCCCTTCTGAGCATGCTCAGACCTTCCCAAGATGGTGCTCACAGCATGCTGATGCAGATAGCGCCATATTGGAAAGATCTGAGCATGCTCAGAAGGGGCCACCCATCCCTTCTCAACATGCCCAGCTTTTCTTTTCTTTTAAAAACCTACCCAGCCCTGGTGTTACGGGGAAGGGGTACAGGGGAGGTGGTATGGGAAAGAGAGGGGTAAGGGAAAAGACTTGGCAAGACTCTCTCCTCAGAGGAATGACCGGGGTGTTGGTAATTCCCTCAGGTTCTTGTTTGGGCTTTCCTTCCAAACTAGGGGGCAACCTGACTCATCATAGGGAAGGAGAGGATGTCAAGTGTAAAGGGGAACACGGGGGGGGAAACACAGTCAACAATAAACATATTCACAAGCTCCCAGGGCATCGTGTCCTGATGGGTGAGGGGAAGGGAAGGGCATGGTTCCCATGGAGTGGGGGAATGGGGAAGGAAGGGGCAGACAAGTAAAGGAGGGGAAGGAGACCATATCCGGGAAGTCTAGTGGAGGCGCAAGGAGGACGAGGGGGTTGGGGTGATAGGGAAAACGGGGCAACACTCCAACACACTGAACAGAGGGATGAGACAGAGGACACAGGAAATAAATACAGTAAACAATCACGCAAGGACTATAACACACAAAATCACTGGAACAAGGACAGAACAATCACTCTCTAAGATACAAGGTTGCACACGACACAAGGTCAGGGGCCAGCCTCTCTTGCGATTACTGGTGGGGTTTTACTGCCCTGCCGGTAGCTTTTATAGTACTCATGGCTGCGGTTGAGGTCGCGGTGGAGTCAAGGTTCCACCCCCTGCGCTGAATGTTGCCCCGCCAGCTGTGCACTGCAGTGGGGTGGGGTGTTCCCAGATGGTTCTGAGGAGGGCGGGCGCGCCGGTTGAGCTGACTGCGCCACGCCACTCTGATTGTCAGCTGGGATGGCGTCCCGGCGCTCCTTGTTGCGTTGCCTGGCAACTCGGGACTCTCTCCATCATGTCCGCATTTGTTGATGAGGCGTGACACCCAGAGGAATCTACATGTCACCAGACCCCCTTCAGAAGGTGAGTACTCTGAGCCCCTGCCAGGCCCCTGCCCCCTCCTTCCCTGGCCCCCGCTGACCTATTCTCTCTCTGGCCAGCTGGGGCCAGGGAAGGAGGAGCAGAGGCCTAGCACCTGCACTCGCCTGTACTTGGTCAAGGTTTTCCGAGGACCGAAGTTTTGGGGGCCCATCTTTGGAACGCCAGACCTCCGGAAATCGGGGTGAATACATTGGTCCTTAGTGTTTTCCGAGGAAAACAGAGGACCAAGTTGCAGTACTAGTATCTCCCCAACATCCTCTGTAGTGTAGACCAAAGCAAAGAATTCATTTAGCTTCTCTGCAATGGCCTCATCCTCCCTGATTTAATGCCCCAACTGACTAGCAGGCTTCTTGCTTCTGATTTACTTAAAAAAAGTTTTTATTATTAGTTTTAGGAAGTCGCTCTTCAAATTCCCTCTTGGCCTGCCTTATTAACTTTTTACATCTAATCTGACAATGCTTATGCTCTCTTACTTTCCTCATTAGGACTAGCTTTCCATTTTTTAAAGGATACCTTTTTGGCTCTAATAGCTACCTTCACCTCACCATTTAGCCACACTGGCAATTGACTAGTTCTTGTGCTACTTTGTATTACTACTAATCATTTTTATAGCGCTACTAGGTGTACACAGCATTTTAAAGTCACAGATTTTTGAAGACAGGTCCCTGCCCAGTGGGCTCACAATCTAAGAGGAACAAGGGAACACACAGGGAAACACAGACAGACACATATTCCCATTGTACATATGGAAAACTGAGGTTCAGAGGTTGTTACTTGCCCAAGACCACCCAGTGAGTTCATTGTCTGTGGTGAGATTTGAACCTTAGTCTCCCATGTTCAAGTCCAGCACCTTCTCCACTAAACCACACTGACTTTATTACTTGTGGAATACATATAATCTGGACTTCCAAGATGGTGTTTTTAAATAGTCTCCACACCACTTGCAGACATTTAATCCTCGCAACTGCTCCTTTTAGTTTTCTCTAACTAGTTCCCTAATTTTTGTACAGTTCACCTTTTTAAAGTTAGATGTTAATGTGGTAGTCTTGTCATTCTTTCTCCTAGAAGTATGTCAAATTTGATTATATTATCATCACTATTGTCAAGCAGCTCCACCACCTTTATCCCTTGCACCAGGTCCTGCACTCCATGTAGATCCAAAGCAGCTTCATGTAGGTTCCAGGACCCACTCTCCAAGAAACAGTCATTTATGGCATTGAGAAATATTACCTCCATATCACACCCCAAGGAGACATTCACCCAATCAATATTAGGGTAATTGAAGCCAACCATTATTATTGTGTTTCTCACTTTAGTAACCTGTCTGATCTCAGTTAGCATTTCATAGTCAGTCTCACTATCCTGGTCAGGGTGTCAATAGCATAGTCCCACTGCTATACAGTTCCCCGTTATGCATGGAATTTCTATCTGTTAGGGGTGTGCATGTTTTGTTATTACAATAATGATAATGAAAATTGTTGGTTTTGTTATTGTTACTGCAATAATTAAAATGACAAATAATAATGAAAATAGAAATGAAAATGACACTTTGTTTCCCATGTTTTAGGGAAAACATGGAAAAATGTATTTCTGGCTATAATGTTTTTGTTTCTGATTAAATTGTGATGAAATTTGGAACAATTGTACCCCCATTGGAGGGTGCTATGTGTACCAATTTGTGAAACGATTAGATAAAGGGAACCAATTTTAGAAGCAATTGAACATTGTGATTTTAAGAAAAGCTCCATATGCATTCATGGCTAAAACTTCATCTTTCATCCAATTTTCATGAAATCTGTGAATATTATGTCCCTCCACAAGCTTAACGCTTCTGCCAGTTTTCAGAATGATTGGATAAAAGGTCCTAATGGTTTAAGACATTCATTTGAAAATACATTTCCAGCTGTAAAACATTTGTATATCTCATCCTGTTTACAAGACATTTGGCAGGAATGTATCGCACACCTTCCCTGTCATTTATGCCCTACCACAGACACTTTGATAAAGGAACCAATTTTATAAGCAATTGAAATTGTCCCCTTGAAGACCATTATTCTGATAAATAGCAGCACATACAGGGACAGTCAAAGGCAGGCACCTGGCATGGCAGGGGGAGGGAGGCTGTAGGAGGGAGGATGGGGAGCAACCCAAAAGACTGACAGACACATTCACTGGCCAATTACTGCATATTTCCAGCTTTACAGGACCAATCAGTAGTGGCTTTGAGGCAGGCATAGGGAGCAGCTCTGAGGCGGGCATAGAAGAGACATAACTGGGACTTTGGGGATAGCATCCCAGCAATCAGGAGACATAGTTTACATATCCAGGCTAGCCAATTATCATCACAATCACATACTGGACCACTGTGACACAGGACATAAGAGAATCTCTACTGGCTCTTTCCTAAACAGATGCTTCTGACTTCTCAGTAACAAGTGGGGAGAGATGTTGGGATGGTCACAGCACAGAATGAGAATATTTGGTTGATATTTCTGCTGGCCAATTGGCATCACAAACTGATCTTATACCAAACTGACACATAAAAGAATCCATAGCATAGGCTATTTCTCTGCATATGCTGTGCAGCCGTGCTGAGCTGCCTGTGGCAGGAGGTGGCAAGGTATAAATTCTTAAAATAAATAAATAATAAAATTGGGACCCTTTATCACATCTTTCTGATATTTGGCAGAGATGATCATAAAAGTGTGATATACAGCCCTGCCAAATTTCATGTACACTGGTTGGATTATTTATTTTATATTTATTTAAAAAAATTATTATCTCGCCCCTCCTGCCACAGGCAGCTCAGGGTGGTTCACATCATACACAATATAAAAATACTTAAAACAACTTTTAAAAGGAGGTAACAGATACCCCCTACCATCCATCTCCCTCGCCAAACACCTAGCGGAACAGCCAGGTCTTACAACTTCATCAAAACGAGGGGAGGTCAGGGGCCATCCAGGCCCCACACTGACAGGGAGTTCCACAGCTGTGGTGCAGCCACCGAGAATGCCCTCTCCTGTGTGGCCCCCCAGAAAACTCGGGAGACCTCAAGCAAGGCACCCCAGGATGACCACAAGAGCTGATCCACAGCCCGGGGGTGAGGCGGTCCTGCAGATATGCAGGACCTAGGCCATTTAGGGCTTTATAGGCCAATAACAACACCTTAAATCAGGCCTGGAAAACCACTGGAAGCCAGTGCAGGTAATGGAGCACCAGTGTAATGTGCTCCCAGTGACCCAGCCCCACCAAAAGCCAGGCCGCCACATTCTGCACCAACTGCAACTTCCGAGCCATCACCATGGGTAGCCCCACGTAGAGCATGTTACAATAGTCCAACCTGGAGGTGATGAAAGCATGGAGGACGGTGGGCAGGTCAGAGTCTGAGACATATGGCCGAAGCCATCGCACCAGGTGTAGTTGGCAAAAAGCACTCCTCTCCACAGCCTCCACCTGGATATCCAGGCGGAGCTGCGCATTGAGGAGCACCCCCAGACTTTGAACCTGGGAAACAAATGGAGGACAGACCCCATCAATGACCGGGGCCACCATCTCCATTGGCTTACCCACCAACATCACCTCCGTCTTGTCAGGATAAAGCCTCAGTCGGTTTGCCCTCATCCAGTTCCCCACTGCCGTCACACACCAGGTAGGCACCGAGACTGCCGGGCCTGGGTCTGTTGAAAATGAGAGGTATAGCTGGTTGTCATCAGCATATTGATGACATCACACACCAAACCTCCTGATCACCTCGCCGAGTGGCTGCATGTACACGTTGAACAGGAGGGGGGACAAAACAGAACCCTGCGGGACTCCACAGGAGAGGTCCCGGTATGATGAAAAATATTCCCTGAGCACCACTCGCTGAGTTCTTCTGTTCAGGAATGAGTGGAACCATTCTAAAACAGTTCTGCTCACTCCTGCACAGTCCCACAGGTGCATCAACAACATCTCGTGATCAACGGTATCAAATGCAACCAACAGATCTAATAGGATCAAGAGGGTTGAACAACCCCGGTCCCGTTGCCAGCGCAGATCATCCACCAGAGTCACAAGTGCAGTCTCTGTGCCATGACCCGGTTGTGTGGGGATCGGGGACCTGAGAGGGGGGACCCCCGAGGGGCAGAGGAGGGAATGGGGAAGCAACCACACCAGATAAGGGGGAAAGCAGCGAGGTTGTGCCTGGAAAAACAAGCCCTCAGGGTGGAATAGGGCTATCAGGATGATTAGTTCCTAGCCTGCCTCATAACAGGGCACCGGAGTATGCGCATGCCCTTATTGCTGCTTATGCTACCACACACACGAGGGGAGTGGAGAGGGTAAGGGGAAATATGTCACAAGTGGGGGACAGGGGTGATCATGCCCCAGGAAGGGGATAGGGTAGGATGAGTCTTGTATCCACAGGAAGGGCCCAGGGTTTAGTGCTCCCCAAAATCCCACCGGAGTACAAACTTACCTCTTTTCCACCACACACAGCACCCAGTCACTCGCCTCTAGCACTCACCACAATCGCTCAGTCCACATGCACACCACAAGGACAACACAGTCAGGAGTCCACGCTACCACCAAGGAAAGGGGCCAGTCTCACGGGCACAAGGCTACAATCACCAGCAGCGACATCAGCGCAGCAGAAGGCTTTTGTGCTAGTGCTCAGGGCATTGCCACAGACGCTCTGAGCAGTGTAATGGTTGGGGCGTGGCTTCCGCTGTATGTCCGGCCTCTGACTCCACCCCCTGGATCGCTGCCTGTACGGAGAAGTGGAGTGATGCTCCCAGTTGTGTCAGGCGGGGAGGCATCCCGCTGGAGCGTTGCTTCAGCATCCGAGGGCTCCCTAATCGGATCTGATGGTGGGGGCTCGGTGAGGAGTCCTGGCGGTGTGTGTGAGCCCAACGTTGGGGGGCAAGGTCTGACCGGCAGATGCGGGGTGCATGGGGGCGTGGTCCCAGGTGCTGCGTTCCTAACAGGTTGAAATCCTGACTGAGAGGGATCAAGAAAATCTACACAATCAAGATGCCCCTGCAGCTTCTGGGCCACAGTCCATTCAATAACCTTCCCTAAAAAGGGTGGGGGGGATGGAAAACCCCTGCTTGCTAGCTCCCAGCCCCTCTACGGGCAAGCAGTGCAGAAGAAGGGGCAATCCCAGATGGCTCCCAACTCCCCGCCCCTCTCTCTCCCCCACCAGGCCGGGGAGGGGATGGAAGATCCCTGCGCGCTAGCTCCTAGCCCTGCTGCGGGCAAACAGCGCTGAAGAGGGGGCGAGCCCAGCCAGCTCCCAAACCCCATGGTAACAATGGTGGAAAGGGGGGAGGGGGAAAGGAGCCCAACTGGCTCCCAGCCCCCCTGAAAGCAGTGTGATGTGGCTGCTGCTAGACACACTGCTTTAAAGCTCCTACTGGGGCCAGCGCAGGTGCAGGCAGTGAGTGGAGCCTTGCCCCTCTCCCTCTCACACTGGGAACGGGGTGGGGGTCAGGATGGAAAATCCCTGTGCGCTAGCTCCCAGCCCTGCTGAGGGAAAGCAGCACCAAAGAGGGGGCAAGTCCAGCCAGCTCCCAACCCCCATGGCAACAATGGTGGAAAGGTGGTGGGGGAGCCCAACCGGTTCCCAGCCCCCCTTGTAGCAGTGTGATGCAGCTTCTGCCAGGCACACCACCTTAAATCCCCTACTGGGGCCAGTGCAGGTGCAGGCAGTGAGTGGAACCCCGCACCTCTCCCTCTCACACCAGGAAGGGGGGGATGGAAAATCCCTGCGTGCTAGCTTGCAGCCCCGCCACCGGTGAGCAGCTCTGAAGAGGGGGTGAGTCCATCTGGCTCCCAACACCCACAGCAACAACAGTGGAAATGTGGGGTGTGTGTGTGAGCCCAGCTGGCTCCCAACACCCACGGCAACAACAGTGGAAAGGTGTGGGGGGGGCAAGCCCAACTGGCTCCCAGCCCCCCTGCAGCAGTGTGATGTTACAGTCAGACATACATTTATAAGTTAATTGCTTATACCACTAGAACCCTTTATCCAATCCTTCTGAATGTTGGCAGAAATGGTAAATATGGAAAGGGGTGTAAACGTGCCAAGTTTATACCCTTTGGCCCATAGGCATAGGCCGTAGGTGAGAGAGAGGGAGGTTGGCCATAGGCGTAGGCGAGAGAGAGCGCGGGATACAAATAAAAGGTGAAATGAAAAAAAGTTTCATCTACATTAAATGTGAGGCAAAGAAGTTACAGCTAAGAATGTATATGAAGATATTTGCAAAATAATATAATTAAACTGCTTATAAAATTGGATTCCTTTATCCAATCTTTGTTGAATTTGGTACACCTAATGCCTTCCATTGGTGGTACAATCCCTCCATGTTTCAGCCAAATATAATTAAAAACAAAAAGGGTACAGCCAAAAATGTGTTTTACATTGAAACCAATGGAAAACAAAAACAAAAGCAAAAATGAAAACGAACATTTTATATTTATGAATTTGACATATTTAAATAACAAAAACAAAAAAATGAAAACAACATGGGTCCCTGGTGCACATCTCTACTATCTGTAGAGATTCTGGAGTACAATTCTCTTATTGTAAAATGTTAATCCTCCTTGATGCAATGCTCTTTCTAACATATAGCGCCACCCAACCACCAGCTTGAGCTACTCTGTCTTTTTGATATGTTTTGTACCCGGGTATTACAGTGTCCCACTGATTATCCTCATTCCAATAGGTCTCTGAGATTCCTATATGTCTGTATCTGCAGAGTGTCCCGTGAACCCATACAGCAAGCAGGTTTCCACAGTTACACTTACTAGTCAAGTTGGCAATCAAGGAAGTGTGATTTTGATTTATTTAGTTGCTTAGTGGGCTCTCAAAATAGCAGTTAAAAAAACAACTGTTCGTTCTAAGAAACTCTTGGGGCCTTCAAGTCGGGGATACACTTTGCTAAAATTAAAATCACTAATGAGTGTCAGGAAAATGACTCCATGGAGACATGTCTAAACAGAGATGGTCGGAGTTGACCTCCTCCCTATGAAATTTGGGGTGGGGTGTGTGTGTTGCCAAATAACTAAATCCAGAATTCTTTATGGATTTTGGCATCCATACACCAACATTTCAGTAACTGGTAATGTGTATGACACACTGAAACTGACACACAAAGACTAGATGTGTGCAGAAAAAAATAGTTTTAGTTTTTATTTTTGTTTTAGTTATTAAAATCCCATTCATTTTAGTTATTATTCCCATTGGTTTCAATGGTAAATAGATTTCCGGCTGCAACTTCTTCATTTTTCATCCAATATGCATGAAATTTGAAGCAGTTTAATTTTGTAGTTTTCCAGCTATTTATAACATCTCTGTTTTCCATCCAATTTTGAAGGAATTTGGACAGATTATTCTCCTCACCCAAGGGATCTTCCTGCCAAATTTTAAAAAGATTGGGTAAAATGTCATAACTTCTTTGCTTCTCATCCAATGTGGATGAAATCTGGACAGATTTTACCCTTCTTCCAAGGGTTTTCCCCCTCCCTTACCTGCTGGTCCTTCAATAACTAAAACTAAACTGTTTTTTGTTGTAGTAATTTTTTTGTTTATTTATTAGCTCATTTGTTTTAGTTATAGGAATAACTAAAACAAAGATTATTTTTTTAGTTTTAGTTATTCATAATAACTAAAAGGAATGCATATCCCTAAGAAAAACACAGAGTTATTATGTCAACAATGAAATGTAAACTGTCAGTTGAAAAAGTGTAGAGAAAGTAGGGTGTACCCTGTTGGTCCCAAATATAGGCAACAGAGACAAAGTGGTGAAGTGATATCTTTTATTAGCCCAACTACAGTTGGTGGAGGTATGCAAGCTTTCGGACCTCAGAAGGTCCTTCATTAGGCAAATCTGGGTTTACAAAACAAAGAAATAAAGCAAAGCAGAGATATATACAGTGGTGGGGGATGTGTCCATTGAACTCAGAGGGAGGGGAGGGGAAGAGGAGAACGAGATGGGGAGGAGATGGCAATACACAGAAGCGAACAAGCTTTAGAATAGGGATTCCAGTTCAGTAGAAATGGGAATGGTACCGAAAATGGCAGGAAAATCATAATAATTTTATTTGTGTATTGCTCTCCTGCTCTTAAATGGCACTTGGAGTGCTTTACAATCATAAAATAAAAAAACACTCTACCAAACAATATAAGATCAATTTAAAAGAGGAATGTAAAAAGGGAGGACAGATTACATTAAGGGGAACCTGCAGTGAATCCTAAAAGCACCAGGAGAATCAGTGTGAGACTCCAGGAGCTAGTCCTGAATATAGCCAAGGGTATGATCCAGTGTATGTAACGTCTTCTGTATGAGGAGAGGCTTGATAGGTTAGGGCTCTTCAGCTTGGAGGAAGAGACAACTGAGATGGGACATGATAGAAGATTGTGAAATCATGAGTGGCATGGAATGAATAAATCCTAGGGAGCTGTTATTTACCCTCTCAAATAGTACTAGAACTGGGGGACACTCCATGAAGTTAACTGGCAGCAGATTTAAAACAAGCAAAAGAGTATTTTTTCCCCACTATACACAAGTTGTGGAATTGGTTGCAAGAGAATGGAGTCAAGGCCAGTATCTGGGTTTATAAAAGATTTAGATAAGTTCTTAGAGGATGGGCCACTAATGGCTATTAGCTAAGTAGGCTGGGGGATATAACCTCTGACTGTTGGGATCTGGGAGTGAACAGGAGGGAATGGATCACCCCATTATAACCTGTTGGGTACTTCTCCAAAGCGACTGACAATGGTCACTGTCAGAGACAGGATACTGGGCTCGATGGACCATTGGTCTAACCCAGTATGGTACTTGTCTTACGACATCATTCTTTACTGTTAGAGCTGAAACAGTTAACTGTGCAGTAACACAAAACCACTGGCTTTTCAGTAACCGATCCACACAAACAACAATTAGTTACAGAGAGGTAGCTGTTCAATACTGTTACCACATTGCCGTTTCCCCACCCCTTGTGCAGCTACCAGCTAGTTCCATTTGTCCATAATTACTTTCTTGTTTACTTTCCCACCCTCACCCCGCAGACTGTGGTTTCAAGTTTAACTCATTTTCCCAGTTCAATTCTACTGGATGCAGCTTTGCTATTGGTCCAGAAGTAAATCAGGAATGGCAGAACACAAGAAAACGGTAAATCAGATATGCAGTAACGGTAAAGTAGATTTAATCAGTATTTCAGTTCAATCGTTCACTGCTATGGTATGCGGCAGTTACCAGTCAGTTAACTGTTTAGATGCCTAGAAGTTTGGTTATTGACTGCACAAATTATTAACTACCCATTTCAGCTCTATATTACTATCGCCCTGGATCTTTATGACAACACTTGGATTGCACACTGGGCAATAGCTAGGTGGAATGGGGCTCGCAGTAGTAGAAATATTGGAGACAGTCATTCAGACAGAGAAGTTAGGAAAGCTATTCATTGAACTACTTAGGGAAACCCAAAACCATTGGTGGAGAACTGAAATTTCACACTTCAGGCAATACATTACATTACACAGTACATTATACGTAAACCTGCTTAATTTCAGGGAGAATCCTATTAATGGCCCTTAGTTATAGAACCCAGTCCAACAGCCTCCAGTCAGAGATGCCTCACACCCAATTCGATGAATACTTGAGAGCAGAGGTGGGGAACGTTTCCCCTCATGTGGGCCACTTTGATAATTAGTGCAAGCTGGATAGGAGCTGGGGTCAGGGTGCTTAAGGGGTGCACTCAAGAGGAGAGAAGAAAAGGGTGGGTCCAGATACTGGATCTGTGCACTCAAGGGTCTATGGCATACCCTCATTTCTTCTCCCTTCACCTAAGCTCGCTCTTTTGATGCTTGAGAGTGGAAGGGCAACTTGAGATTGGGGGTTGGGGAGCAACGCATTCCCTGCCAACTAGCGCTCTCCTCACCACAGGGCCATTTGGGCTGGATATGAGGAAAGGGAAATAAGAATATAATAATAATATTTTAAAGCTATTTAGGCTTTTGTAATCATATCTTAATGTTAATAATACTAATAGGTTACTAGAGTTTTTTGGTTGGTTTGTTCTACATATTTTTGTTGCATACTAAGAACACACTACATAATGATATCAAGTCCTGTTTTGTAGCTTTTTAACTTTTTCAAATGCTGGAGTATTTTTTAAAGTATCTCCAATACTTTTACTTGGTACCTGGTACCTTTCTAAGATGCTGTTCCAATATCTTTATCCTTTTAAAAAATATTTTCAAATGGAATCTTGCATATCACTGGAGATGACAAACATGCCACCAGAACACGTGCTTGAAGAGTCTAGTTAATAAATCATCTAGATTTGGTGACTCCAGCGTAACTTGCAAGGACAGCTCAGGGATTTAAGCGCCTCTATTGCTAAAAAGCGAGCAGCATGTCTCAGAAGCATTTATGCAGTTTAACATGTGTTATGTCCATTAACAGGTTGGTTAGACAAACCTAGCACAGCAGCTCATCTCTGTGACTGACAGATAAAGAAGCTAGTTGAAGCAACAAGAGCACTTGAGTGAGCTAGGTTTATTCCATGGTCTATATTGGCAGGTAAAGCTGAGGGTGAACTCGCACGAAACTCTTCTAAACTTCAATGTCTGTGGCGCCCTGGAAGCTGTATAAAACAGCCCCTGATGATCCCTGGATTGCTGTTGCATGTGAGTGAAGCACTCCCGTTTCCACCCCTGCTTTAAACTCTGATTTGACATTTACATCTGATGTATTTTTCAGATATGAGTTTAAAGCAGGGCTGGAGCTCTGAGTGTCTCACACTCAACAGCAACCCGGGGATCAGCCGGGGCTAATTATACAGTTTCTGGGGGCCCACATACATCAGAGTTTAGCAGAGTTATGTGTGAGTTCACCCTGAGTATGTTGGGGAAAGGCACATTTGGTTTGGAGGCTGCATTTTTAAGGGAGCTGTAACTTCCTTTCTTCCAGTGAGATTACAGGATGTCAATACTGCTCAAAAAATGGGTGGAGTTGGCCAGCAATGGACATCAAAGATAGCTGATGATGCATGTGTCTCCTGGATGAGCTCCTATGGAAAAGAGGTAAGAGAAGACTATGTGGTGTCTTTTTCAACAATGACTGACAGAAGACCACAAAGAAGAAATGAGGCAGTACCACTGCCTGCCTTATAAGCATTTTGGTCAGTGAACAGAGTAGTATAAGGTGGAATAATGTAAATCAGGGGTGGGGATTAGAGCTGCACCAAATAGGTCTTCCGGGTACTCGGAACTTCAGTCCAAGTACCTGATTCGGGTACTTAAGGACCCGAAATTCAGAACTCGGAACTCTGGACTTTGGAAATCCTCAGAACTTCATCACTCTTTCCTTTAATGATTTTAAAGTGCACCCACTTTAAAATCATTATGCCATCTAAACAGTGCCCAAAAAAGCAGGCCAGCAAGAGTGGGACAATTGCTCAAGAAGACAACCCACAAAAGTGCAACTACGGGCAGAAATCCAAAACAAAAACCAGCAGCAGTGTACCCACAGCATGGCCCACCATCAGCAGTGAACCCATTTAAAAATCATTATGCCAACCAAGCAGTTCCTAGAGCAAGCAGAAGCAGCACCCAAACTTTAAGTATATTTGGCACTGGTGGCAACGCCTGGCATTGCCTCTAGTATATAGACAGCCCAGGGCCAGGGGAAGTGGAGCTAGGCAGATACCTCTGGCCTCCATGGTGCCAAGCAGCAGTGTGGCACCCACGCATTTTTTAAAAAAAATCATGGCATGGTGGAACAACTAACCCACGTCTCCCAGCATTGACCCTATGGCCAGGCCAGGCACCCCCCACCCCCAACCAATTACTTACAGATTAGCAGGGTAGCGCACACAGCCAAAATCAGTAGAGAATGGAAAATGGCTGTACAGTCACTTTCATTTTGCTTCTGCCAGCCAATCAAAACTTGCCATCTGACTTGTCCATCACTCAACTGTTCCCTCCCATACCCCCCTCCTATCAAATATGGCAATAAGTTTTGTTTACTAGCTCAGAGAAGTTAAGGGGTCAACCATCTGGATCACTCCAGTCACACTCGTAATGGTGTCAGCACTCGATTGAGGCTTCCAAAATTTTCTGAGGACTGGCCTTGGTCCTCGGAATTTCGGACTTTGGAACCGAAGACCAGAATCACCGGTGTACTCTGAAGTTTTCTGAGGGCTGAGTTTCAGCTCTAGTGAGCATCTATTGACTCATGGGCCAAATCTGGCCTGCAACTATTTTTTATTTGGCCCCTTTCCAATTGCTGGATCTAACCTATGGATACAGAATCAACCCTCAAGCACTGAAAAAGTGAGCATGGGGAAATGGGAATAGAGATAGATATGAAGGCATACACTCAAAGATAGGGAATGGATACACCACATAGATTCATCATCTGGGTCCTCCTACCCCTTCCTCCATCACGAACACAGCCCTTAAGCACCTCCATCCAAAACTCCTATCTGGCCTACAAAGCTTGTGCTAATTTTCAAAGTGGCCCATGGGACTCCTGGTGTAAACACTGAACTTTACACAGGGAAATATCTGGGCAATATATGAGGGTTTCAACGTGTCCCCATTCTTGTTCAAAGTGTATCTGAGGCCCCTGGGTGAGACCATTCAGAGATTTGGAGTGAGGTGCCATCAATATGCGAATGACACCCAGTTCTATCTCTCCTTTTCATCTGACCCAGGTCCTGCAGCCTCAGTGCTTACCCAGTGCCTGGCTGCCATCAGGGACAGGATGAGGGTGAGCCGATTAAAGCTGAATCCAGAGAAGACCGAGGTGATGATGGTTGGCCGATCTTGTGACCTGGGGAGGTGGGAACCCCTGTCATTGACAGGGTCCAGCCCCCTTTTGTCACTCAGGTTCGCAGCCTTGGGGTGCTCTTGGATCCATGCTGCACTTGGAATGTCAGGCTGTGCTGGTGGCCAGGAGCGCTTTTTACCAACATCATCTGGTAAGAAGGCGGACACCTTTTCTATTAGATTCAGATCTGGCCACTGTCATCCATGCCTTCATAACCTCAAGGCTAGATTACTGCAATGCACTCTATGTGGGGCTGCCCTGTTCAGAAGCTGAAGTTGGTGCAGAATGCGGCAGTCCTCCTTCTTTCAGGGACGGGTTGCCGGAAGCACATTACACTGGTGCTCTGGAGTCTATGGGTATTTTCAGACGTTACGAGATCACACTCAACCACAGTGAACCACGCTCAATTCCGCAGCAGGATCAAAGCGCCCGGAATGTCTGTTCGACGCGCGCCAGATGTTCACCATGCTCAATACCCACATGGGGTCAATTTCAACCACGCTTCCCGGGCTAGCGGGGGGACTATCCCGGGAAGCGTGGTCAATGAGATCCCCACTAGGAACCAACAAAAAGTAACGTCTGGATGCCAATCCCTGCCCGGGATCAAAGGAAACGAGCCCCAGCCGTGGACAATGCACGCAGTTTTGCTGCCGGGCAACCAGCAACAACACAGCCACTGGAGGGAGATTTAAAGGGAAATCAGCTTCAGGCACGCGTGGCGGGATGGAGCGAGGAGGGAGGCGGAAGAGAGTGACGGGCGACAGAGCGACAGTGGAGGAGGCGGCGGAGGAGGTGGCAGGGGCAGTGGTGGAGGTGGAGGGAGCACAGGCGGAGGAGGAGGGGGACACGGGGGTTGTGCTGACCTTGCAGGCGGCCCGGGAACAACACCCCCAGCAGCAGGCGCCATGCGACACCCCAGGGACAGCAGCCGGAACGGGGCCGGAGGAGGCACCCAGGAAACGGGTAAGGGCATTGGAGGGGAGGGGAACAGGGGGCAGGGGAGCCCTGCGAGGGGGCCCATCCTGCACCTAACCCAACATGCCCCTCCGACTGTCCCCACAGACACCGGCAGGGCCCCCCCCCCCGGCAGCAGCCCCGAGAGCACCCAACTCCGGCCCGGCCCAGCAGAGTCCGAGGCAGGCACCATCACCACCCTCAGCCAGTGGTCCCTGGGGAGCACTCCCACATCGAGGGGCAGGCCTCAGAGGGATCCGCGACCAACATCGATGGTAAGCGCCCGAGCCGGAGAAGGGGGGACCATGACCAGGGGGGCATGGGCCAGGGGTGTGTGTGGAGGGGGCAGGGGCCAGCCCAGCCCGCGCCCCAGCTCCCCCCGGCAAGGCAGGAGGGGGCCCGGTCCCAGGTCCCCCAAATGCCCACCCAAACACCCACAGCCCCCTCCCTCCCTTGCCTGCAGGACACAGAACACCCCGGGAACGGCCCGAGGAGACAGAACCGCCAGCTGCCGAAGAGCCCAGCCAGCAGGGAGGGGGTCCCCGGGTGGGCGGAGGGGATGGGGGGCTGGGGTCAGGGGGTGGGGAGGGCCAGGGAGGGATGCCTGGGGGCCCGAGGGGCCCTTGACCCATCATGGGCAGGGAACAGGGGCAAGCTCGCACTCACCCTCTCGTTCCCACAGGGCAACCCCAGCAGCCGGCGTCACAACAACCTCAGCTTCAAGAGATGTTAGATGTTGAATTTTTGAAACTGGGCACAAACTTAGCAATTCTTGTAGAAGTATCTTTTTAGTTTCTGTGTAAATGATTTAGTGAAGACATTGGACAGTCAGTCCTTTTATATGGTGAAAATTGGACACAGAAGGCTAAACTTATTGATGTATGCAGATGACATGATTTTGTTATCCCATTCCCAGATAGGAATGAGAAGGCTGTTAAATGCTTTGAATAGCTACTGCACAGAAAATGATCTGACCATAAACCACTCCAAGTCCAAGGTGATGTTTTTTTTTGTAAAACATGAAAACTTCATAAGTGGTTGATCGACAACAAGGAAATACAACAGATCAGATCCTTTGTGTATCTTGGTATTTGTTTCTCAGTCTTAGCATTATGGAATTTACATATTTAAAATTGTAAATTGAGGGCATACTCTACCTCTAATCTAATTAATCATAAATATGATAGAACTATTCAGCCTATTCTGAAGGTGTTCAAGGCAAAATTGGTGTCACAGGTAGCTTATGGGACAGTGTTGCGTATTTAACACTTATAACAACTGTCAAGAGTTTTTTCTTTCAAAGTATCCTGTTTCCCCTCAGGAGCACCCCTATGTATCTGCCTAGAACAAAACTGGAGAAAGTGACCATTTCGGCCCCAATCCATTGCAGATTGATAAATTATGGGATTAAGTTACAGCAGATGGAGCCAACTAGGTTGCCAAAAATATGTCTAGAAGAACAAATAGTCTGGCTCCAGAAATTGGAGGGGAAAAGCTGAAATTGTTGGCTTTATAAGGTAAATGAGTTGGTCCAGGAATATGGTTTTTCCTTGCTAGCCCTGGGCCTCTTAGCTAATAAAAGCCAGACAGACATTTAACCAAAGAGTGTTGGACGTACACAAGCAGAAGGATATGGTGGCTCTCACCAGCTGTTTAGTATGCACCCTGGATAAAGGAGGTGAAATTAATTAATGTGTGTGAAAAATATTTGTTTTCCTCTGAAATTGGACCAAAGGAAGGCTTTTACAAGGCTGTGTTTTGCCTTGATGCCAACCCAAGTTATTGAGAGTAAATATAAAAACATCCCATTAAATGAAAGATTTTGCATCTACGGAGAATCCATGATAGAAGATTTGCTTCATTATGTTTTAAAATGTCATATTTATGATCCATGGAGGAGCGACTTGGGTGATCCACTAGAGAAAAAGAACTTTGGGACTGATAATGCAAAGTTGGTGTTTCTATTAAAGGGTAGTAATCATTTCATAACTATGAGAATGGCTTTATTCGCAGTGAAGGCCCCAAACTTACAGGAACAACATGTCAATTGCATAAATATCTAATGGTGTTCTTGCAAAATATTGTACAACAGTCCCTGTTTCATTTTATTTTATATTTTGTTGGAATATATTTTTGTATTTTTGATAAAGTCAATAGACCAATAAATAAACTGTAACTGTATCAAACCTGTTATAATATAGAATAAAAGGAAATAAGGGCCGGATCCAACTAGTAAAACAGCTGAATTCTTACTTCAGAAGCAACCCCAAGTATACTGGGATGGAAGAATAAGGTCTTTGTATTCCACCCCCTCACTTTGGAGTAGGGAAATTCTTATCGATACAGTTCCGCAAAGCCTAGTACATAATGTTTTTCCCTACTAAAAAGCCCTCCTTTATGCAACTTACTGCTAGGGTTGAACATTGTCCTCAGAGTACAGATTATTTGACTGCCATAATTAAATAATGTGCCTTTTCAGAAGAACCACAAGTGTGAGGCCTTTAGTTGTCCTATGACTGATGGTGAAATGTCACTGCTGTAACACCACCATGATCTGGGTGGGTAAGTATATTGTGTGTGTATGTGTAGCATTAGAACTGACAGTTCTGCCCATTCTAATCAGGACTCAATGAAATTGAGAAATTGATCTGTTTCCTGTTTCAGGGGAGATCTGGATTGGCTGTTCTGGCTCTTGAACAGCAGGATGGAGCCATCTTGCCCTTAAGTAAAAATAGTATTTTGAGTGTTTTGTATGTGCAAGATGGTGCCATCCTGCTGTGCGGGAGTCAGAATATCCTTTGGAATGATGCACAGAGATGCAGTATGATTAAAAATCTGCAGCAGGTCTCCATGCACAATTCTGTGGATTAAAAGAATCTACTCCATTTCAGTCCTGGATAGTGTGTGTGTGTGTGTGTGTGTGTGTGTGTGTGTGTGTGTGTGCACATGCACATGGGTGTGTAGGCACACACATTCATTTGGAAAAGTTTATATTAATGGTATCAATATAGACATATGTCAAAAAGCTGCCTGACTGCTTGCCTGCTGTGACATTACAGGACATTCAGAATCATTCCAAGTGCTGTGAGAGGGAACGGAGCCAGTGCAGCCAGCGATCCCTAGGATCAAATTTGGCCAAATCTGTCCCAGTCACTCAGAGAATGTTCCTGGGTCAAGAGAAGCTGAGCTAGATATCAACTGTTCTTCATGGCATTCTCCTCTTCCTGCCCAAAGAACTCTGCCTAAATTAGCATCTTCAGGAGTTTAAACCACTGGCAGCAGCACAAATTAAGAGACAGATCAACTCCAGCAATTCTTCAATAGAGTTTGGGGGTGGAAAGAGTCTGGACCTCCCTCCTTTACTTTTCTCATTGGTTCAAGGCTGCATATGGACAGCCTGAAGCTCAAAACAAGAGAGATTCACAGGAGGCTGAGCCATTAAGAGGGAAAAGTAGGAAAATGTATCAGAAAACAGGATTTTGTGCATGCATGTTTCTCTACACCTCCATTTTACGGTTTAACTCCCTCAGTGAAAATATCTGTGCTTCGCATTTCAAATCTAATGGATATTACATGGTTTTCTGTGCAGTAATATAAATGATACACCACATTGCTTGGCCCTTTCTGGTTTGCAAATCCAGGTTTGATCTTAAATGCGTGTGGTCTTGGCTCATTTCTCAGCTTTCAGAAGAGCAGCCCACATTCCCAGGGCACCAAAAGGAACTTGGCAGAGCTCATGCAAAAGAGATGCCGGAGTGAATGGTTAAAGAGAGAGACCCTCATAGAAAATTGCTTTGTCAGATTGAGCATTGCCTATTGCATGCAAGTCAAGGGAGAGAAACTGCTACGCTGAATGAAGGATAAAAGAAATCTATTCAATAGGTATTTTCAGGTCTTAGACAGGCTGGTTTGTATCAGAGCATTTGAGATGGACAATTGTAACTCAACCCCATTGTGAGAACATCAGAAAGAGTCTAGTGCTTTTTAGATAGCTAAGAGACCTAACCACACAGGCACGGTTAGGATAAAATTTCACTCCTTACACCAGCAAATACAGCGCAGCACTTTCAAAATTGTTTCATTTAGGGAGAGAGGAGCTAAAATGGACAAAACTGAGCATTTAGCTAAAGTGTCACTCTTCATCATTTACTTCTATGCAATTGTTTGCTCTCACGTAGCTTTAATAACTTCCTTTGGGTCTGCTGTAACATCACTTTCAGGAGACTGACTGACTGGGCTATGAGGAGTTGCAATTACACTTACAGCAAGATCATTTGTGGGACAACGCACATATTAGCTATTGGCATGGGCACAAATCCCATTCACTTCAGTAGGATTCACACTCATGTTAACTGCTAGCACATGCTGGCATAGTCTACTGGTTAAGGTGGTGGACGTGGGCCTGGAGGACCAGCGTTCAAAACCTACCTTGTCCAAGGCCACCCAGTGAGTTTAGAGTTAAGTTGCAATCTCTCAGTCTCTATTCCCAATCTGTAAAATACGAACAACAACAACCCCACTGCACAAGGTTGTTGTGAGGGCAAACTAGATAATGATTATAAAGCACTTTGAACATTGAAAGTGTTCTAGAAATTAATAATGATACACTATCCTGCAGAGGATTGCACTGATAATAGTTTGAGGAAGTGTCATCTTGTTTTAATACTGAAATACAGGATTGGTATGTAGGTACTTAAAAAAAACAACACCTTTGTGTCTAATGTTAATACATTAAGTGGTCAAAACAAATTTGAAATTGCAGAGATCTCATTTATTTGAATCCTTGTCATTCGAATGTCAGTTTTAACATTTCAGATGTTGGGTAGAAGTTGATCCAAAGAGCTTATGCCAGATCAGGTATAAAGGGTTTATAAGTAAGAGACCCAACCATACCCCTTTGCAGAAATACCCATGCAGGCACCAGGAAGCTTGCCAAGTAGGAACAGCTCTCTGTAGGAATATCTAAGAAGTCGGTGAAAAAAATAAAAAAATAAAGATGAGTCTGAAAGACCCTGCCGTTACAATGATTCTTTCATGTGGTTAGTATATGGAGAGATCAGACTGTCTGTAGAGCCTGTTTGACATTTGCTTGTCTCCAAACACAGAGATCTAGAAAGATTAGCAGCATCGCAAAACAAGACGTACTTTAGTCTCACACTTTTATAAGAAAAGTTAATCTTTATTAATCAGTTGCCATGGAAACTTCCTGGCTATGGGAAAGCTACAACCTGTAATGCAGGGATCAAAATGTGAATTGCTTTGGTAAATGCTTTATTCACAATTTGGTTAAACAAACAGGAGACAAAACAAACCCTTGTGTGCTTCAGTAAGTGATGAGTCACTGAACAGATTTTAAGAAGGAAAAACAGCAATGGAGGTTTTAATGTCCAAAGTGAAGTAACGAGAAAGTGTTTCAAATACATTGGGAAAATATCAGAAGCTTTGGGATGCTATCAGGCCTTTCACTCTAAGATCTCAAAAAGCTTTAATGTTGAAATACCCTTGAGCAATCGACATCTGAAAGTGCTGAGCTAGCACTATGAGGACAGAAAGAATAGATCATCAACTGAAATAGTGTGATTGGACACCATGAGACTGAAGAACATGCTTGGTTGGGGTATCTAGTTTCATGAATGTATTGCAGTCTCTCCCTATGTTCCTCTCACCCTGGTTTCCCCTCCCTTGTCCATCCTAGATTGTAAACCACTTACAGAAGGATGATTGGATGTCTCCAATCATGACTGTTCAGTATCAGACACTTTGTTTCTGCCAAATAAACAAATAAATAATTAATTAATCTAGTTTAGAGAATTGCACTGGTACGTTAGAGAGAAGTAATGTAGCAATAGAATATAGTTTTATTGATAGCTTGTGTTCTCCTGGTCTGGACGAAGGAAGCCAGACCTAACTTTGGTCAAGCAAAGGCAAAGAGGAGACAGAGGGCTCAGAACAGAAAGCAGGTCTGAGACTGTGATGAAATTCAAGAGACTCAACATGTGAATAAGGCACCATCAGCATACTGACAAAGGCATAGCCAGACACTTAAGTGCCTGCTCCTGGCACCACCACATATGCTTAACAAGCATCCTGCTGAACACCTGGAGTTGACAAATGAAACCCATTGTGAACAAACAAGTGGGACATTTGCAACTCTTATTACCAATTTCCAGGTCAGGAAAGAACAATCAATTAAAGATAAAGATGCTAATATGCTCAGAGCCCTTCCTCCCAGGAACACCCTCTTCTGGTATGCTAAACACCTGTGTGATGTCACCATGACATGGCATCTTGCTATTACTGAACTGTACTCCAGAACTGTATAAAAGACCTCATCATGCAACATGGCTTTGGATGAGGGCTTGTGGTCACTAATTTGGTGAATCACGTGGCTTCACTTCCTTCCAGACCTTGCACACACGGATCGCAACTTATCATCGCTCGCCAGCAGCTCTACTCTCCAGCATCAAAAGGGCTCTCTCCCAGTCTTTTCCCTGAATCAGTCGGCGTGCTTCCAGGATTTGGCCAGACACAGGACACGTAAGATATCTTTATCTGGGCACTATCTGTATAATACTGTGTATGTAGTATAATCCTGTCAAGAATAAAAAACCAAGGTGTGCCATTCCAATAAAGTTTGTTCTGTACCACTTTGGAGTGGTGTTTTATGATGATCTCGGTCCCAATCATTTATTAGTTACAGTAAGAAGCATCTCATCTAAGGCCCTTTTTACATGGATGGGGGTATGGGTGTTTTGGTGAGGTGGGTGGGTGTCCTTTTACATGGACACCTCCACCCATGGAGCCTCCTCTGGTTTTCCGGAGGGCTCCGTGGGTGGAGATGGGTGGGTGATGGGTGGAAGTGGGTGTTGTCACATGGATGAGGCACACCCATCCCCCCACCAGCTATTTACATGGATGCACCCCCCCCACCTGCCCAAACACCGAGCGGGGTGGGGGGGGCATTCGTGTAAAAACGGTCTTAGTTAGTTCTAGATACAGACAGGTAGAAGTGTAAAAGGGAAAAAAGGCAGGGAGGAATGTAAGTGTGCAACTCTCTTCTTCCCTCTGTTTGGAATCTTCAGGATAATGTACTGGTCTTAGGTATATAAGACGGTGATTCTTAGTAATGGTCCATGAGGTAAGTGGTCCACTGTCGTAGGCTGAAGTGGATTTTTTCCCCCTCAACCTCAATCCACTTCCTACTTTGTCAGCAATCTGTTTCAATTGTTCTGGTCTTTTATTTTGTTTTAGTTGCTTTGGTCCTTTTGATATTCTGGCTATTACACACATACACAGTGAAGTAAATGACCAAACCAAAATAATGAAATTAGCCGAGTTACCAAATTGGAATAACCAAAACAACAGCGATGTAGAGATCCATTGTGAAAACAAAAACGTGTTGGATTTCTGCATATTGTTCCAAAAATGTGGATAATCTCCAACTGATATGATGAAAAGTGCAATCTGTTTCAGGCCAAACTCATCACAGCAGTCAGCATGGCAGTGCAATGATTCACAATTGAAGTGCAAGCTGGTATATGAAGGTGCATTACAGTCCTCCTCCATTCTCCCCTGGAGATGGCGGTCATACTGAGGTGGGGGAGGGGGGACCAGAGCCTCTACCTTGTACAGCCATTGCCAATCCTCCTAGTGGGCCATGAGAAATACCAACAGTTGGCAGTTTGTCAATGTCCAAGAAGTCTGGGAACTGCTTATCTAAGGGATAAATCTCATAAAACCCAAAGTAAGAGAAAGGATACCTTCACCTCCACATTGGAATATGGCTGCTGAACAAGTGAACAGCCCGAACAGTGCAAAGCAGCTTTGACACTGTAACCCAGAAGAATTCTCTAGACAACTGAAACTGCAGAGGAGGCAAAATAAAATTATCAGAGCTGGAATTGGGCCAGTAACGTGAGAAGAAAGTCGGTGAAGTTGATATTCTTGTTTCTAAGGCTTTTATTTATTTATTTTTTGAGGGAGATCCCAGGTTTCTGGTAATTTCTTCAAGCATTGTGCAAAAACTGTGACATCTATGATGTCCTGTGGTGAGAAAATCCAGAAATGCAAGGACATGAATTTCTCTGCCTCTGTAAACTCTGCCTCCACAGGGAAAACAACAACAACAACACCTAGCATCTCTTAAAGCAACACTATACAACAGGGCTGGGGAACCTTTTTCCATCCCACAGGTCACTTTTAAAATTAGCATAAGCTCTGTGGGCTGGATATGCATTCGAGATGGGGATGCTTCAGGGTCCTGTTCAGGATGGAAGAAGGAAGAAGGTCCCAATCCTGGATCTGTGACATTGATCCATTCCTAGTTCTGGAGTGCATGCCCTCATGTCTGCTCTCTTCCCCTGACCTCATTCTTTCATTACTTGAGAGTAAGGACTGGATCTGTGGGTCATATCCATGAAGTCAAAAGGGGCCAAATAAAAAACAGCAACAGGCCAGATTCAGTACCCAGGCCAGAGGTTCCACACCTTTGTCATATAATATATTCTCACAGAAACTCTGAGACAAGACAAACTACCAATTGTATGGCAAAAATGTGGGCACTTTGAGTGCAGCCCGATTAATATTAATGGGACTAGTGCAAGACCTGCAATGTTTGAATTGTGCTGTTACATAGGTACATGCACAGTTCAAAACTGCCCCTAGCTTTAACATTGTGAAATAACAGATATCCAGGATGTCCTATGGTGGCAAAATTCAGAAACACATTAAGATGATTACTTATATAGCATTTTCAGTGTTCAAAAGAACTTTACTGCTCTTACCTAATTAGCTTCAGTGGTTGCTCAGTGTGTTTGCATAGCAACAACATGACAATGGGTGTTTTTACACACACATTTCTCCTGGAGGTTTGCTGTTACATCCTGAACTTTCTGTGTGTCTAAATCACTCACCCAGATCTTAAACATCCAGATCTTTTAACTTCTGCATAGAACTTCTCCCAGAACTTTTTGTGTAAAAAGTTCTCCTGGTAAACTGCTTTGCTCCAGACAGCTGTGGTCACTTGGTTTCCATGGCAACCTGTCACATCTACAGGTGTGGCTACTTTAGGCTGCCTCAAGGCAGTGTTTGTGCGAAGAATGCATCCAGGAACTGCCTTTGGGCAGTGTGTGTGTGAAAAATTAATCCGGAACTTACTTGTAAACCCAGAAGATTGAAAAATCCGGATCTTTAACGTGTGTCTAAAAATTCCCTTGTGATGATGGAATAGGGCTCAAAGCTGAGTCCACAGGACTTTAGGAAGGGGACCTTGACCACTTGGTCATCTATGACCGTCTTCAAATAGGCCGTGGTATGGGGGGGAGAGGAGATGGGTGTGCACCATGGTATGGGGGCAGCACGTGGGGGACGGTTACATAGGGCACACACTCATTTCCACCTATCCCCCACATATGAAGCAACCTCCATTTTTGCTGGTTGCTCCATGCGTGCGGGATAGGTGGAGATGGGTGTTATACAGGAGCGCACACGCACCCCTGCTCACCTTTCATGGTGTTTATACAGGACTCCCTCACACATGCCCACGCAAGCACCCACATATGCATTGCGTCTCATGTCAAAAGGGCCTATGGGTGAAAACAGACATTTATTACTTATTTTATTTCTTTCAATTTATATGTCACCCCCTCCTGCTAACGTAGCTCAGGGCAGCTTACAACCCCCTAAAACATATAAAAATAAATATAAACACCCCTAAAAGCTCAATAAATAACAATATAAAATCAACAGTAAAAACCCTAAGGCAGAGCTAACCCCCCCCGACCTGGGTTGTCTGATGATCTTAAACTCCATTCCCTTGTGCATGGGAGTGATACACTGTGCTCTAGAGCAGTGGCAGCTTTTAGTGCATGTATAATGTTTTATAAGCAGAAATATGGAACCTCTGACTAAACTGACGACCGGTCCCTGATGACTTGATTGGGATGCTGGTTCCAGTGTACCTCATTTGTATGGAGGACTTTGTTTTGGTCATGTGACTGTATTTTATTTTTTATCTTTTTATTGGATGTTGTATAAAGTTATGGCCTATGGCTAAACAATAAAATATATACCATAGCATACCCCCCAACCCAACCCCCCCACCCATCTCCCTCGCCAAATATCCGATGGAACAGCCAGGTCTTAACCTGTCTTCTGAAAGAGGGGAGCTCTGGGGCCAGGCGGAGGAAGTTCCACAGCTGGGGTGAGGCCACCGAGAACGCCCACCTCATCGTCCCCACCTGAGATATCCGGGGGGGCTTCAAGGAGGGCACTCAAAGCAGACCACAGGGGGCAATCCAGGACCTGGGGGGGAGCAGGAGGCGGTCCTGCAGATAGGCAGGACCCATGCTGTTGAGGGCTTTATAGGTCAAAACCAACACCTTGAATTGGGCCCAGAAGACTATAGGTGGCCAGTGCAGAGAATGGAGCAGTGGTGTAATGTGCTCCTGGTGACCCGTTCCCGTGAGGAGACAGGACACCACATTCTGCACCAGCTGCAGTCTCCAGACCGTCACCAAGGATAGCCCCACATACAGTGCATTGCAGTAATCCAGTCTTGAGGTGCTAAAGGCATGAATGATGGTGGTTAAATAGGAGACTAACTTTAATTTAATTTTATTTATTTATTTATTTATTTATTTATTTAAATAAATTTAGTATCCCGCCCCTCCTGCCACAGGCAGCTCAGGGCGGCTCACAACAGCATAACAACAAAAAGCATAAAACTATAAAAACACACTCCTACACCATCATCCCTCTCCTCCCCCCCACCCCCTCCCCATCTCCCCCGCCAAACGCCTGGCAGAACAGCCAGGTCTTGCAGCTAACATGATGCTAACTCCACTTTAACACCATTTTAACATTTCTTATGCATGTTGCAGGGCTATATTGTTACTCTATGCAGCCCTGCAACATGCATAAGAAATGTTGAAACGGTAGTTAGCGTCATGTCTGTTTTCACCCTATGTCTCTGAACCTTTACACTTGAGAGGCCTATCTATGTGGCCCCAAGTGACTGGCTGCATCCTCTAGGCTCCTTCCCAATACCTTCTTATTGGTTGACCTGTACCATATAAGGCTCCAACAGGAAGTTGTCTGCAGTTTAGTGCCTAGCTGACTTGTCTGTAAGTCTTAGACTATGGATAAAAAGTAGGGGTGTGCACAAAAAAGTTTTTTAATTTTGGTTTTTATTTCCATTTTTGTTATTAAAATTGAATTCATTTTAGTTTTTGTTTTCATTATTAATTTTCATTTTAGTTTTTAAATTTCCTTTTCCATTGGTTTCAATGGCGACACAGGGCTTTGGAGTGGCGCGTTCTTAAGACTTCAAATTTCAGGCTTTCAGAACGTGCCGCTCCAAAGCCCCGTGTCACCAGCCGCTGCCGCCGGCAACGGGGAGAACGTCACTTCCGGCGGCTTTGCTTTAACGCGGCGTTCAGGAGGCGCTTCAGCGCCTCTCGTTTAAAAGCGGTGTAACTTGCTATAAAAGTGCAGAGGAGAGTGCAGATAGCCATCACTGCAAGACACAGATTCTTCTGGAGAACAGCACCTTCCTTCAGGCAGGCATCCAGCCATATAGACATATCACATTGCAACGCAGCAATGGATCAACCTTCCACAGTAAGTATTTGATCTTGGGGAGCCCTGAGGCACAGGGGTGAGTGTAGGCACTGGGGGGATGGCTGGAAGAGCTTGCAGGGGGGATAGAACTGAGGCAGTGGGGGGGGCTGGCTCTTGGGG
>QEPC01014540.1:2481098-2498482 GCA_003113815.1 Sphenodon punctatus | reverse complement strand
AACAAAAATGATCAAGGGCATGGAAGGGCTCCTGTATGAGGAGAGGCTTGGTAGGTTGGGGCTCTTCAGTTTGGAGAAGAGACGACTGAGAGGAGATATGATAGAGGTCTATAAAATCATGAGTGGTGTGGAACTAATAAACAAGGAACAGTTATTTACCCTCTCAGCTAGTACTAGAACAAGGGGACACTCCATGAAACTCATGGGTGGTAAGTTTAAAACAAATAAAAGAAAATATTTTTTCACTCAGCGTATAATTGGATTGTGGAATCTACTGCCAGAGCTTGTGATAAGGGCCAGTACTATAGCTGAGTTTAAAAGAGGTTTGGACAAGTTTCTAGAAGGTAGGTCCATTAGCAACTATTCGCCAGACAGGATCAGGGAACATGACAGGAGCTGGGGGAAAACAACAGGGAATGGATCCCCCATTGTGACCTGTTGGGTGCTTCTCCCAAGCCACCGTGATAACCCACTATCGGAGACAGGATGCTGGGCTAGATGGACCATTGGTCTGACCCAGTATGTCACTTCTTATGTTCTTAGGAGTGTTCAGGAGCAGCATTTCTGTGTGACTGGTATTATTATTATTATTATAAAAATTTCTTATCCCACCCCTTCCTGCCAAAGGCAGCTCAGGGCGGCGTACAATATAAAAGCATAAAACATACACATAACTTAAAACAAATAACAATAAAACCATCAATTCCACCAACCCCAACCCTATCCCATCCCTCCCCCTACTCGTCTCTCTCACCAAATGCCTGGCGAAATAGCCAGGTTTTACACTGATGCGTGAAGGAGGGAAGCCCCTGGGCCAAACAAAACTCTGCCAGGAGGGAGTTCCACAACCGAGGTGTGGCGACCAAGAATGCCCTCTCCAATGTGGCCCCCCACCAAACATGTGGGACCTCCAAAAGGGCGCTCCTGGCTGACTGCAATGGTCGTTCCAGAACCCGGGGAGTGAGGTGGTACTGCAGGTAGGTGGAGTCCAGGCCAACACCAACACCTTGAATTGGGACGGTAGGCAACAGGCAGCCAGTGCAGAGAACAGAACACCGGTTTCATGTGCTCTCGGCGGTCCATAGCCATCAGAAAATGGGCCACCGCATTCTGCACCAGTGGCAGCCTCCAGACCATCAGCTTGGGTAGCCCCACGTAGAGTGCATTACAATAATCAAGCCTCGATGTGATGAAGGCATGGGTGATGGTGGCAAGGTCACAGTCGGAGACATAAGGCCATTACTGTCACACCAGATGTAATTTGGCAAATGCACTCCTTGCCACAGCTGCCACCTGGGCAACCAGGCGGAGCTGTGAATCAAGGAGCACCCGCAGACTATGAACTTGAGGAACCAAGATGGGGCGCACCCCATCAACGATGGGGACCTCCACTCCCTTAGCCCTCCCCACCAGTATCACCTCCTCTTGTCGGGATTCAACTTCAGACGGCTCGTCCTCATCCAGTCCCCCACAGCTGTCAGACATCAGGTAAGCAACGAGACTATGGGGCCTGAGTCCACTTAAAATGAAAGGTGGAGCTGAGTGTCATCAGCATATTGATGATAACACACTCCAAACCCTTTCACGACCTCACCCAAAGGCTGCATGTACATGTTGAACAGGAGGTGGGACAGAATAGAACCCTTCAGGATCCCACATGTGAGATCCCGGGGAGCAGATGTACAGTCACCCAAGACCACACGGTGGGTCCTACCAGCCAGGAACAAGCAGAACCATTCAAGAATGATCCCGCCCACTCTGGCACGATCCCGCAGCCATGTCACTCACAACTCGTGGTCAGCGGTATCAAAAGCAGTTGACACATCTAACAAGACCAGAAGGTTGACTGTCCCTTGTCTAAAGCACGGCACAGGTTGCCAACCAAGGCCATAAGCACGGTTTCTGTGTCATATCCAAAACACAAGCCAGACTGTGAGGGGTCCAGGAAACCGACCTGATCAAGATGGCCCCAGAGCTGTTGGGCCACCACCTGCTCAATAACCTTCCCTAAAAAGTGAAGGTTAGAGACAGACCGGTAGCTGGCAGGGGAGTCAGCATCAAGGGATGATTTTTTTGAGCAACGGTCACACCACAGCCTCCTTAAGAGACCCTGGGACCGTGCTCTCCTCAAGGAAGGTGTTGACCACCCATGCCAGCACCAACCCCAATATCTCCATGGCAGCCTTAACTAGCCAGGACGGGTAAGTGGGGGATGCATGCCTGGACTGAGTGCAGGGCAGAGAGAACTCAGGTGTTTTAGCTGGGGGGTTGATTACTGGGGAAACAAGGGTGGGCAGTGAATAATAATCCTTCTATATCACTGCTAAGGTTGCAAGACAGTTTCTATTTTATTATATATTTTAGTCCATTTTAGCATAAAAAAACACCCCACTCTCACCTTCCCACACCAGTGTTTCAGCCACTGCCCGACCCTACTGTCCAAATATACCAACTGCCTTCTGCCCATGGTACCTCCACTCCTCCCTTTCCCTTCCCCCCATCCTATGGGTACACCACAGAGTCTTCCCACCCACCTCCCGTGCGCACAGTTTGTGTCCAGGGCTGCTGTTTCCTGGGGAGTATTTTGCTGCTTCCTAGTGCTCTCCTGGCCACCTGTGAACAAGAAAAGAAAAGAAAAAACACATAATTAGATAGCAATAAACAGAAGTCAGCTTTGTAAATGCAGCCCCATCTCCCCAGTGCATCAACTTACCATAGATGTCTGGCTGTTGTTTTGAGCCATGGCCATGTAGATGAAAAGACTATGGAAGTCTCTCCGGAGAAGGCCACTTGTTCTGAAGAAAGAGCATTGGGCATGTGCTGCAAACCAGGATGAGCTGGGACAACACATGTGAGAGCCATTGTGGTGTAGTGGATACGGTCCATCACCCAACCCTCTAGCAAAGGCCTAAGAGAAGAAATATGTCTGACTTAGGATCAGAGGGATAGGGCATCCAGTTGAGATAAAATGATGTCCTGAGAAAATGGGAATTCACGTCAAGTTCCACAGTACCTGACCTGTCTGTGACAGATCAGGTACTGTAGTGTGTGGAGTTACTAAACGGCATCTGACTAGTTACTCATTTCAGTTCTCCTCCCTGGGTCCCAGAGGGTGTGGGGGACGTATGCTGGTGGGGGTGGCAGAATTTCAGAAAAGGCAGAGCGGGTGATCTGCAGTGGCAGGAGGAGCAGTAGCAGGGCCCAAGGGCCTGCTCCAAGGTCTGTACTGGCCTCCCAGAGCATGGACAGGCCCCACAAATGAACCAGAAGTTCACCAAATGTGCTCCATATGGGTGTGCATTTCATTTTTATTATAATTAAAAAAATGAAATATGGATTTTTTTGTTTTTATTACTGAAAAATGAAAATTAAAGAACATAATCATGAAAAAACAAAACAAATGTTTTTTTTTTAATTATTAGGAAAAACATGACAAATATATTTCTTGGCTGTAACTTTTTTTCTATATATCAGATTTTGGTGACACTTGAAATTAGTATAGTTCCAATGGAGAGAACTCTGTGTGCTAAATTTCAAAGAGATTGAATTAAGGGATACGATTATATAAGCAGTTGACATCTGTTATTTTACAAAAATCTACATACACTCCTGGATGTATCATCTTTGTCTCCCATCTGATTTCAATGAAACTTGGGAAAATTATACCCCTCCCTAAGAGAACTATGCCTGCAACATTTCAGAAAGATTGGATAAAAGGTTATTATGTTATGAGCAATTTACTTGTAAATTAATGACTGGCTGTAACTTTTTTTGTCTATCCATTTTACATGAAATTTGGAAGGATTGTATCACAAACCTTAAAAAAAACCTCTGATAAACTGAAGTAGGATTTGATAAAGGGTCCAAATTTTATAAGCAATTGAAGTTTCCCTCTTGAAGACTCTTGTTATTCATGTAAATAGCACATGCAGTGCCATTCAGAGACAGGCATGGGGGTGGGGGGGAGAGCTGTAGAAGGGTGGGGAGCAGCCCAACATACAGACACATTCACTGGCCAATTACTACATGCTTCCACCTTTACAGGAGGACCAATCGATGGTGGCTTTCAGGCGGGCAAAGAGGGTAGATATAAGCTGCTGTTCTTTGAGCCTGCTCTTTGTCTGTGGTTAGTTCTGTCTTTGGTCAGAGTGTTTTCTCAGACTTTTCTGGCAGG
Source organism: Sphenodon punctatus (assembly GCA_003113815.1). Classification (NCBI taxonomy): domain Eukaryota; kingdom Metazoa; phylum Chordata; class Lepidosauria; order Sphenodontia; family Sphenodontidae; genus Sphenodon; species Sphenodon punctatus. The sequence goes on along the minus strand of QEPC01014540.1, from coordinate 2,494,308 downwards.
CTTTGTGTGTGTGTGTGTGTGCACGCGCGCTAGAGCTCACTGCAAGAGTTCAGCTAGCTACATAAATCCAATCCCCATGCACCTGGGGTGCTGCCCAACATCCTCCTGCCCCCTCCTGGGGTGTTCTCTGTAAGTTGATGGACACCCTCATGCACCTCGGGTGCCCACCCAGACTGTAGATCCTCTGGTCAATTGGCTTGACATTCAAAGACACCCTGGCTGGGACAGAGATGTGATTGCCTCTCTTACTGCATGTTTCACGTTTCAAGGACCAATCCTGGGTGGCTCTGAGACAGGCATAGAAGGGACATAACTGGGACTTCAGGCAGCAAGGCAGAAGGCAGGGGGAAGCATCCCAGCAATCAGGAGACATGGTTCACACATCCAGACTGGCCAATTCTCATCACAATCACATCCTGCAGCACTGTAACAGAGGACATAAGAGAATCCTTTATTGGCTCTTTCCTAAGCAGAGGTTTCCAACTTCCCACTAACAAGTGAGGGAGAGGGGTTGGGGTGGTCACAGCAGTGAATGATACTTGGATGACATTTCTACTGACCAATTGGCATCACAAGCACATCTTGTACCACAGTGATGAACGTAAGAGAATCACTGGCATAGGCTCATACTCTCCAGACCATGTGCAGGCTTATAACTTTGAGTCCCTTTATCATATCTTTCCTATATTTGGCAGAGATATTTCTAGGAGATCAGAGATACATTCCTTTAAAATTTCATTTAAACAGACTGGAATACAAAGACGTTACAGCCAGAAATGTATTTATAAGTAGATTGCTTATACCATTGGGACCCTTTATGCAATATGCATGAAATTTGGCAGAGATAGTACCTCCAAGGAGGGGTATAATTCTGCCAAGTTTTGTCAAAATCTGATGACAGATAAAGTTGTTATATCCAAAACTGTGTACACAGAAGTTTGTAAAACAACAAGTTTCAACTGCTTATAAAATCTGATTCCTTTATCTAAGATTTTTAAAATTTAGCACAAATAATGCCCCCCATTGGGGGTAGAACCCTGATAATTATAATCCAAATTGGATAAAATATTTGTTTTAAGTTACGGCTAAAAATGTGTTTTCCATTGAAACCAAAAGAAATTGAAAATGAAAGTAAAAATGAAAACAAAACAAACAACAACAAAATAGAACAAAAATGATTGACATTTTAATAATGAAAATGAAATGAATAACAAAAACGAGAGTTACTGTGCACATCCCTAATGCTCCAGTGGAACCAGTAGAGCACTGTGGGGCAGCAGAAGCAGCATGCCCCATCTGGGTTAGAAGCAGTGAGCCCATCCCCTTTTCAAAGATCCCTTCCCACTACTACCAGTTCTGAAAATCTGAGCGATGGAACAAAGGAACATTCTAGTAGGAGAGGGCTGTTACCGGCTAGTGCTTGATGCTTCCTTTCCCCGCAGATGCTTCCCTTCCCCCACCTCCTCTCCCCTACCATGCCCTCCCTAAACAAACCAAGCATGGAAGGGTGAAGAGGAAGGGGGGGCAGAAGGGAGGACAGAGAATACATGCTCTCAAGTTGTGGAGGACACCACAAAAAGGAGTATCTGGGTCCTACCTCACTATACCCCTAAGTGTGCTCTGACTGTGGCTACAGCAATAATGGATTTCTTCCTTCTGCCATTTCATTTTCTTTCAGTGAATTTCTCAAGTGCCTTGTTTCTGTTCTGAGTTTTTCTCAGCTACAACTTACTCCTCTTACTTGCTAGTTGCATCTCCCACAAGGCACTGTGCCCTGATTTACATTTCCACAGTGTGCCATCTTGGCACCCAGTTGCCTAACACTGTGTTCTCACCTACTAGCTCTGACCTCATCAGCAGAGGGAATTCTCCACACTGACAACTTGCACCAAACTGCGAGGCTTAATCCCCGTGAATGTAATGTGCTTTGTGCTCCTGTGAGGGACACCATTCTAAAAATGCAAAGTAGCATCCATTGTATGGAAGTCTATAACACACTTACTAGGAGTCCGTATTACCGAGAGGCTTCAGCTTGGACCATAATTCCTTCTGCTGCCACAGAGAAGTCACTTAAACCAAAAATTTCAACTAGTCAAGTCTGCTTGGATAAAGGGAGGCATCTGAATCCAGTGTAAGGCATTTCATTTGTCTGGTCAGAACTCAGCAGGCAGACTTTTACTTCAGCATCTCAGGGTATTTTAAGACTGACACTTATTCCGGGATAAGAGCATTATTACCGGGATAGTTTGTACGCTATCAGCAGCGATTATTATCCTGGGATAACAAAAATATCAGGATGTTATAAAACCCCAGTTACTGGAGTTTATAACAACTGGTTGTTAAACTTTCCCAGGACAATGTTCATCAGAACAACATATCCCAGGATAGTCAACTATCCTGGTGATTAGCGCCACAGAGTCCAACGGCATGGTATGTGCCCAGGAATGCTCAGAATGCTGAGTTGCACAGAGGATGTGATGTTGCAGAGAAAAGATGTGATGTTTGAAGCCCAGAAAACATCACACTGAATTCAGCAGAAAAGCATCATGGGATTTTAAATTCATCCCAGAGTCTCTCACAACAATGTACTGTTCACATGGACTATCCCAGAATTAAGTTGTCCCGGAATAGAAACCAAATTCAACTAACTCAGTTACTGTGAATACATTTTAATTGCAGCTGAAATGAATAACAGAATAAATGTTTCTGAGGTGTTGAGGTTTTTTTGCATTTTTTGTTAGGCTGCAGTCTATTCAAACAACATTAATCACAACATTTGAGCAACTAAGTTTTTGCAGTTTTGGTCATTTTCAATCAGTTCCTTTTGGTTCTGGTTTTCGGCCATCTTCACCAATAATAATGAGGATGCACGCTACTCCCTGCCTCAGTTGCCCGGCCGAAAGTTTCTTGCCTAGGCCCTTGCAGATTCTATTGCACCCATTAGGTGCAATGGAAGGCTAGCCCCTTCCTCCACAGCACGTCCTATGCATGCTGTGGCCTAAGGGGCTCAGCCACCCAAATTGCGTTTTCAATAGAAAACACAGTTTGGGTGGCTGAGCAGCTCAGCCTTTTTGTCCCTTCTGGGACCCACTCTCAGAGTGGCTCTGAGAGTGGGTCCCAGAAGGGAGATAGAGATCACTGACAGCAGCAGCAGCCTCTGAAGCAGGTCAGACTTGGGCTGCTGCTGCTGTCAGAAGGGGCGGCGCCACGGCAGTTTTTTTTTTTTTACTAGTACTAGATGGCGCGGTGGGGGTCCCCCATGGCGCATGGGGGGCAGTGCCCCAAACCCCCTGGGGGGTGGGGGTAGCCACCCCTGGCACACCACATTCAAACACTGTGGTGTTATTATTCATTAAAAGATCTTCCAAGATTGGATGCTTGCTTAGATAAATACCAGAGTATTTTGTGCAGTACTGTTATCTACAGGTGCTGCTAAATATGTAGTGCAGCTAAGCCCACTTCAAGACCAGTTTGGAGGCAAAACATTACATTAACAAAACACCAAGAGCGCATAGTTTGTGGATATATATTTTAATTGCTACTTTGAACATCAGTGAAACCAAAACCTGAAGATACCAAGCTGAAGTCAGAGAACTCCAGTCAGTGAATCTCAAGGCAGATAATGGATGTATAACAGAAATAACAGCATGTGATTGAATAAATTACACTGGTCCCAAACAGACACTCCAGATGCAAAAAGCAAGGTATGTTTCCCTAGGCCAACCTGATTTCTTTCAAGTGGTTCTATGCCATGTCCTTTCCTACAGTCTGAGACACACCCATGTGAAATCAGTACCTTACAACACAAGCAGTTTCATATAAACCAGAGGTGGGGACCGTTTTTCATCCTGCAGGCCACTTTGAAAAGTAGTACAAGCTCCATGGGCCTGCTAGGGTCCTTTTTACAGGGGCGACACCCACACATGAACACCCAGGAATCGGGGTGTTCATGCGTGGACGCCACCCGTGTACACACCATGGCAGGTGGGTGGGTGACTGGGTGTGCACTAATGTGCACCCGTCTGCATCCTCCCCCGCCCACCACCCCCACACTGGTGCACACACTGATCCCACCCCCACGTGTGCCCGTTTAAAAAGGGCCTAGGGGTTGGGTGTGGGATTCTTAAGGAGTGTTCTTGGGATAGGGAAAGGAATGGATGGTCCCTCCAGATCATGGATCTGTGCCAAAAAACCACCCCTTCTCCTCAAGTGCATGCCCTCATCTTTGCTGCCTCCCCCTGAGCATGCTGCTTGATGGTAGGGGGTTGAATCCACGGGTCTGATGCAGGAGTTGGAAAGGAGCCAAATAAAAATGAACTGTGGACCAGACTTAACCCATAGGCTGGGGGTTCCCTGCTGCTGATTTAAACAGTTACAGAACATTCTGATGGCTTTCAGAGTAAAACAGAACTGGACCTTAAAGCAGCTTTGGCTTTGCATTGAATGGCTTGATCACATTGTAAACTAAGGGAACAAACATCCGCCCATTGAAGTCAATGGCAAAATTCCCACTGACCGTAATTGCGTAGGATTGTCCTGTAAGCTTTGGTAAATAGAGACGGTCTCGCTATTTCTATAAACGAAGCTATTCACAATCAGTGAGCACCATACGTAAAAAGCCTCATCTGAGAAAGAATTGCAGTTTACCAGAAGCAGGAGATGAAACCCACAAAGATGCCACAAAGTTAATTCTGTCTCCTCACACATGAGGATGTCACACATGATCACACAGTATGTCACACATGATCACACAGTAATCACCTGTAATTTTGTGAATGAGTAAGATTAATATTTGTATGGCACTTAATGTGATTAATGTGCTAAGCAGCATTTAGTGCCATTGCAGGTGCTGGTTCCCTATGCAGTCCACATGAGAACTAACAATCTAAGCCTACAATGAGTGCTATTCTCAGCCCTATTTCTCGCAGAGGTCAGCAGCAGTACACAAGAGCAACCCGCTGAGGAATCTCAGCTTATTTATTGTGGGCCAAATTCTGTAGCTGCTTTACACAGTGGTAAGTAGCCAACAAGCTTTAGGAACAATCACCAGCTGACACTTGAAAGGTTTGGATGTGCATGAAAAGCAGGAAGTGAAGAGAACCACCCCTGTGTCATTGACTGGAGAATAAGGAAGAAAGGATTGATGTTGCTTTTGGGAGGATGTCCAGGCGTAAGGGGTTTGGGATAGCACCCATGGGCTTTGAACTTGATCCAACCAGCTTCTAAGCAGAAACCCTGGCTACACTGCCACAGAGCATTTCTGATGGAAAAATCTCCCCTAACTACCCCACCCACAGATGCCTGATTGGCTTATTAGACCCTGCTCCCTGACTGGATCAGGGCCCCTGGATTCCACTTACTTTTTGTCTTTACAACTTGACGGTATCCTATCTAGTGCTCTTGTTTCTGATCCAGCTCCATCTTCAACCCAACCACGTACTCTGCTTGCTTAGGAATGATGTCTCACTTGGCCAGCCTGATGACCCAAACCAGGACTTTCACCTGTCCCGGATTACCTTATTATTATTATTATTATTATTATTNCCAAGCCAAGCACGTGTACCTGAGACTTCGCATCCGCTTGAATGTTATTTATCCCTTGCTTCTCCCTGTGTCCCCTCTCCTTGTCTTCCCCCTCCATGTCTATTAGATTGTAAGCTGTAGGCAGGGACCATGTCTATCTTACTGTTCTGTAAAGCGCCAGGTACACAGCTGGCACTATACAAGTGCTAATAATAATAATAATAATAATAATAATAATAATAATAATAATTAATAAATAAGTTGTATTTCATGACTTATTCCCATTGATTGAACTATCTTCCATAAATATATCTCAACCAGAAACTAGGGTTACCACCTTTCTGTATTTTGACCCAAGTCTTCAGGCTCTGGGGGAAGCTCTGATTTCTCCAAATCAAACAGGAGCATCCCATGTAAGTCAGAGAAATTAGGGCTTCTGGGGGTGGCAGGGAGTGGCTTTGTCAGAAAGTGAACAGGACACAAGGACTTTCCCACTCCCTTTCCAATGTGACATATGGAATGAGATTATGTCAGAAAGGGGTATGACATTCCCTTTGACCTACCCTATTTCAGACATGGACGAGCCCCTGTGGAATGTCATGACCTCATGAGCACTCCATAAGGTGTGTGACAGTCTCTTTGCCCCATCAATATGGTGCTGCTACCCCTGCGTGAAAATTTGGAGAGAGGTGGTACCCCTACCAAGAATCATAGCAACCAGTATTGACTGCCTATGGACTCTGATCTTATTGGGATATTTTGTGATATTGTACTTAGCAAGGAACACAGTAAAACACTGTAAATTCTGTTGGAATGTTAATTTACCCAAGGATAGGAAATCCCATAAGGGTGAAAAACTGCCAAATCAAAAGATTCTTAAGTCCACTCGGGTCTTACCTTTCCCCCACAGGAAAGTACTTGTGCAGTCAAAGGCTACATTTTGATCAACACATGTACTTTAATTTGAAAACTGCCTAAGCATTTTTTTTCCAACAAAAGGAAGGCAAAACATTTTATTTTTTAAAATTGCACCGTATCTAGAAAGATCTGCAATTATTATTTTTTTTAATGGATGTTCAATGCCATATTATTGAATATATTTAAATTATGAATGATGCAGAGAAAGATGTGTATAAGAGACAGCAATTACCCCATCGCCGACATTGCGGCGGCGAAGGGGACAAGTGCACGTACTTGGCTTGGTTACCTTGATTACCTTGATTACCTGTCCAGATGCAATGGTTTTTACAAGCTGCTTTACATTTGGTGTCCATTTGTATAATTTTTGTTGAAACCAAGGATCACTTGTTCAAATAAGGTTACTTGTACAAAGGTCAAGGGTGAAGATCTTCAAGGCCCCAATTACACACCTAATAGGTTATACAGCGGCTAGCACAGGAACTGTATCAAATCAGTATGTCCTGTGTATCTCTTTCTTCCCCTGCCCACCAGTGCTGACTTTAGGCATTTTGCCATTCTAGGCAGCAGGGGTTGGTGAATCCCCAGGCGTTCAGGTTGGATGAGGGCTACCAGGGGGAGTGGAGGGAGTCCCAGAGTTGGAAGGTCATCAAAGGTCATCTAGTCCAGCCCTCTGCACCACTGCAGGACCTCTCACATCCCAACTAGTATCTACACAAAAAAATCCATCCATTAAGAAACAGAGACTGCTAAAAAAAAAAACTGCCAAAAGTAGAGACCAGGACCAACACTGATGGCTGAAATGAAGCAATTCTAGAAAAAGAAAGATCCTATGTTTCAGACAGGTGAGCCACACCCATGCTGCAGGTTCATCAGGGTAGGGAGAATAAAGGGAGCAGGGTGCCACTGAAGGGAAGGAGCAGGGTTGCCAGAGCTGACAGGGGGCCAGAACAGAAGGGACTAGTGCCAGGGGGTCCCACACAGGGGGTCACCAGAATAAGGGTAGCATGGTCACCAGAGCTGATGAGGAGGTGGAGACATCAGATCAGGAGGGGTGGGGGACACTCTGTGCAGGGGCAAGGGAGCAGCATTTATCTCAGTGGGCAGGAGGGACACACCAAAGCACGGAGGTAGACCTCAGCTGGCCCACCAGTGCAGAATCCACCCACTAACAAGGCACTAAACAGGTCTGCTGAGCTCTGCCTTCCCACTCTGGTGCACCTTCTCCCACTCAGATAAGTTCTGTTCTCTGAGGCATGCTCTGTTGGTCATGGCAACCTCCAACCTCTCTGGTCCCCTGCTCTGATGGCCTTGACAGCCCCTGTAATGTATTCCACCTCTGGCCCTCCACCCTATCTCTGCCCTAGGGAAGCAGATGTAAGAGGGATGAAATTCTATCTGCCACTCTAGGCTTCCACTTACTCCACCTATATGGTAAAGCCAGCCCTGCTGCCTACTGCAGTCACCTTAGCACTTGAGCTAGGGGCAGCTGCAAGGGGTGAGTAGAGACAGTAGGCAGGAGACCAACGCGTCCAAACCCTTTGTGCATCCCCCATAGTGTCTACATAAGCTGGTCTCTATTGTATAGGGATTTCACCTAGGATGGAAATGCTGTTTCCCAATCGGGTCTAAAAGATTCTCAGTGCCAGCAGAATGCAGCTTCCATGCCATTTGGAAGTGAATGATTGACACTATTGTGAATAACTGGCATACAAGAGCTTATAGACAGAATTTGAGTCAGGGACTTAAATATGAGGAATCCACAAGGATTACTCAACACAAAGAGTACTCAGAATATGATGCCAACATGTGCTAAAGAATCAACCGCACCAAGAATGGTGCTCTTGAATGAATGCAAGAGAGAGCTGGAAGCTATAGCACATTGGGATAGCACACAAGGGCTTGTTTACATTGAAAAAAATTGTCTTGCTTTTCACATCCAAACAGTTCAGTTGATACAAAATCCTAGAGAAGGCAAGCCACAGAAAGTTTTTACCTCAGTGTGACTAGCTGAGGTCAACCATTTACCTAACAACAGCTTACAATGGCCCTTCTTACATGGGTGACATGTGCACAGGAGCGCAGATTTCTGGGTATTCACGCATGGGTGAGTCTTGTGTAAATTGCACCACGGAGAGGGGTGTGTGTGTGTGTGCATGCATGCTCCCACGCACATAAATGCACACCCACCTCCACCCATCCTCCATGCATGGAGCAACCAGCAAAAACGGTGGTTGCTCCGTGTGTGTTGATGGGTGGGGGTGAGTGTAGATCGGTGTGTGCCCGTCTACTCCCTCCCCCCCCACACATGGACCGTGGCGCCACCGACACCCCCCCCCGCGCGCGTGCGCCACGGCCCGTGTTAAAAGGGCCAATATTCTGTCTTCATCTGGGAGTTACACAGAGATAGCTAAATCTAGTTAGTCACCAATATAAGAAGCACACTTTTTTGAAGTGTAGGTACACTCAGGGTGTGGCGTTACAACTGTATAATCCACTAGTGCTGGATTTAGTGTTCAAAACTGTCTAACAAATTTATGTGCTTAAAGTCAGTCAGTCTTTAAGCACATGACTTTGATAGACAGTGTTTGCTCTTGGACCAAATAGAGACACTACCAATAAGACAGGATTGCTATGGGATAATGAGTGTTATAGCTCTGTTGTAGTTGGATTCAGTAAAGAACAGAAGCTAATCAGAATGATGGAAGATGTAAATCAACAAAGCACTCTGGACATACCTGGTACCCACTCACACCTACAACACTTCCCATGGAGAATGTGAGGGTTGTCAGTAAAATTAGAATGACTGCCTTGCAAGTGAAATCTTTTTTTCTGGTTATTGGTTCAAACTGGGGGCTATCTACAGATCTATTTGGTGCCGATTAGTGGTAAAATGAATGATCAAAGTGAATATATGACCTGACCAGTTAGATGCTTTAAACTGAATCTGATGGAGCAGATATTTGTCCTGCTTTGTTTTGAGGATACCCACTTCAGATAGTTTCAGTATCCTGCTATTTGGTTTTGTCAGTTTATTCAGCTATTCAGTTTGTTGTGCATGAGCAAGAATGTTCAGCCAAAATGAAATAACCGAATAGCAGAATAAACCAAACAAACTGAATAACCCAAAATGTGAATATTTGTTTCAGAATATTTGCTTATATCACACTAAAAGTGATATAAAAATGATAACTAATAAAATATTAGGATATTTTATCATTATTTATCATGTTTATATCACTTTTAGTGTTCAAATTGCTTTACAATCCTTATCTAGTTCACCCTCACAACAACTCTGTGAGGGAGTCTGAAGAGGGAGGCTGAATGTTTGACAAAGAGAAAGCCCTGGCCAACATAAGGTCAAAAACTAAAGCAATTAAAGCAAAGGAAATGGAGAATAGAAGTCCAGCTAGGCACACAAAGCATCAACTGCTTGCGACACCAACTGCTTTAGCTGTAGACGTATTTAACAGCTAAAATACAGGGCCATGGATAAAACCCTGTGAATTCTGTACTGCTGCATTCACTCTCAGCACATTTCATAAAATTTGGTGCTTGGCCAAATTCTTGCAAACATTTCCTACACAGCAGAGACTCATAGCCTAAGTTGGGGGAGGAGGACTCTTTAACCTAGCCAAAGAGACACTGGCATTATGAACTGCTGACATATATTCCAGGGACATGGAACCCTTTGCCACAGCTGCTTAAGAAACCCACATCTCCCTATTGAAGAGAAGAGTCACCAGCTGAGAACTCTGTTTGAAAATTTGGGCAGGGGCGTGGGTGGGTCCAAAATTGGCAGAATGAGGTTAAACGTGAGGGAGCTCATTTGCATAACTTATACAGTTTAGTTAAGTTGCATAATATGTTCGACTATCTGAATTTGAATTCTATGTTCACAGCGTATAGGTTTTCTAATGAGAGAATTTGGATAAACTCTTTGGAGAATATATGGTACCCTGGCCACAGAAGACCCAAGGAAATTCCTATATCTCAAGCAAACTAATTTAACCCATTTCAGATAGCTGTGGTGTAAGAAGGTCACCATACTTTGTATCAAGGAGAAAGGTACTCTCATTAAGGTTAGATCCAAGAGTAGCGGACCTATCATCCACCCAACATCTCTCTCCAAAAATGAGAGTTCCACGGTGTGCCTTTGGAAGGCTCGTTGCTACATGAAACCATTCAAACACCCTGAAAGGGGGCATTGCCACTTCTCCAGGTTTCACCCAAGGACTCTGGGTTTTAGCACAAAGTCTCTGAGTTGTAGGGGAAGCCCTGATTTCTCTGGGTCAGTCAGGTGCACCCGTGGCTTCCAGGAGGCAGCCACATCAGAAAAAGGGTAAGCCACAAGGATTTTCCTGCCCTCTTTCTGATGTGCCCCCCTCCCCGAGTGCTGTGACAGCCAAATCCCCTTTCTGGCATAACCCTGCCAGTGGCAGGGTTATGCCAGAAAGGGGGTTTGACAACCTCTCTGTTCCACCTCCTCCAGCACGATCCTGCCACCTCCAGCTTTCCTCCCAGATGAAGGAGGTAACAACCCTAATTATAAACTAAGGCGTTTCATCCACCTCATGATTAACTGAGATCTTTCAAGATTTTTCTGCAGTGTGGGGCAATGTTTTAATTACACCAATTTCCATGTTTTATCCCAAGTGATGGATAATCATCTTGCGTATTTTTTTCTATGGAGAGGTTCAGCTGTTGAAGACCAAACCCATTTAAGGAATTGAAACCGAATTTCAGAAATTGAAGTTTAAATTACTTCAAGGAACAAAGAACATCTGACTTGTGCCATTACCTCAGATCTTTTTTATTCCCATTGAGCTTGGGCGAAGCCAGACTCACTATTTGCCCAATCCCCTGGGGCTAAGGCCAGGCCCCCTAGCTGTAGGAAGATTCAGCTCCTACAAAGCACCATGACATCACAGCACTCGGGAGGCAGTGTGGACATGTCAGAAAGAGGTGGGGAATGCCTTAGCCCTGCCTCTTTTCCAGTGTAGCTCCACCCTTTATAGAGCATTTTAAAATCCTGATGCTTTATGGGGGTAGGACCATCCAGTTGCATCAGTCATGGTCTCAGAAGAGCCTGACTTCATCTGACCCAGGTCAGGCTTTACGTAGTCAGATTTGCGTCCAGGCCGATATTGCTAGCTCTGCCTCCCTGGGTGCAGCTTGCTCAATCTTCTAGACCAGAAACATAGACAAATAGGAAGGACATTCTGGGACCTCTGGATTACCTGAATTATCTATTCCACAATAATAGTCTTCTTGTAAATGGAGACTGAAGACAGCTAATAGCAGTTCACTTGCATGCAGTGGTGATGCTCCCGAATACTACAGTTGTTAGGAGGAGCTCAGCTGCAGTCTAAATTCATTCATGGCACATTGGAAGTAATCATAGCTCCTAACATCCGTTCTGATGGGCTACAGTCAATGATGCAGCCACCCTGAACTCCAGTGGCAAGAACAATCTGCTAACAGGGAGTGCAGGGCTGTCACAGGCAAATCTGCAGCACACTAATTACTGCAGCAATTAGAGCCCAAGTATGTATATCATCCTCTTAAACTAGAGAAGAGATGTTTAGCTGGTATTAGCAGACTAGGGCTTTATTCCAGAATGAACAATGGAAGTACTGTTTTAGAAGCATTACAGGTATTAGTGGACAATCTGCATGGGTGCCCTGGTTACTGCTGTACCAGCTGCATTAAAATTGATTTTAGGAGCTACCTAATTTTGAAGGACTTGGCATCACTGTCGGAATAAAATGTTACATTGTGGTATAGAAGGGGAAACAAGTTTCACCTGGAGCAATCAGTAATAATAATAATAATAATTTTATTTGTCTGTTTAGCCACTGGTCATAACAAACCAAGAGCAATCAGTATACTATATACAATATAAGGCCTTTCCCTCCTACAGGCCACTTTGAAAATTAGTAAAAGTATTGTGGGCTCGACTGGAGTTGGTTGTGGGAGTTCTTAAGGGGTGTGTTCCTGATGGAAGTATGAAATGGAGGGTCACATATGACAATGTGTGCTATTGAATAATCTTCTATCTTTGAGTCAATGCCCTCATCTCCAATTCCTTCTGAGCTCACTCTTTCAGTCCTTGAGGGCAGAGAATTGGATTCCTGGTCCAGATCCAGCAACTGCAGAGGGGCCAAATAAAAAGCAGTCATGGGCCAGCTGATCTATAGGTTTTTTATTTTAATGGGTAATTTTGTGGCACTATACTTGTAAGAACATAAGAGTACTATGTTGTGTCAGGCCAAAGGTATCCAGTGTCCTATCTTGAAAAGCAGCCAGTACTAGACGACTCAGAGGAAACCAAAGGACCATTTAGGAGCGGCCCATCCTCTGTTGTCAACTACCAAGAGTGAGAGGTTTAAGGCCACCATGAGCACTAAGGCTCCATCTCTCCTCTCCTTCTCTCACTGCTGCTGTCTCCCCTGATTCTCCCTCGGCCAACACTCTTTCTCCAACCTCTCCGCCCCTTATTCTCCCCCTTGCATATTCCCCCTCCTCCCCTTCACCCCCCCTTAACCATTCCCTGCAAACCCTTACCCTTACCCAGTCCCTGCAAGCCCCATCATTCCGCATCCCCTAACCTCATCCACATTCCCTGCCTTCCCCCAATCAACTCCCCTTCTCCTGCTCCCTCTGGAACTGCCACTCTTCTGTTAACAAAGCCCCCTTCATTCACGACCTCTTCCTCTCTCACTGCTTCCAACTCCTTGCACTTACTGAAACCTGGATCTCTCCCTCT
>QEPC01014540.1:2458885-2479678 GCA_003113815.1 Sphenodon punctatus | reverse complement strand
CCTCTCCTCCTGTCTCCCTTGAGGAAATCTCCTCTTTGCTCTCTTCCTCCAACCTCTCCACCTGCCCTCACGACACAACCCCCTCCCGCCTCCTGAACTACATTGCTCCCATCCCCCCCCCCATTTACATGTCATTAATCTCTCCCTCTCCACTGGCTCCTTCCCCTCCACCTAAGCATGCCACTGTCTCTCCCATCCTCAAAAAGTCCACCCTCGACCCCTCAGACCCCTCTAGTTACCGACCGGTCTCCCTCCTACCGTTCACCTCTAAGCTTCTGGAACGTGTCATCTACTCCTCCTGCCTGGATCTCCTCTCTGCCAACTCCTCCTTGACCCTCTCCAATATGACTTCTGCCCCCTTCACTCCACTTAAACTGCCCTTGCCAAGATCACCAATGATCTGCTTCTTGCTAAATCTAGATGCCTTTACTCCATTTCTGTCCTCCTTGACCTCTTTGCTGCCTTTGACACTGTCGACCACTCGCTTCTACTGGACTCCCTTTGCTCCCTCAGCTTCTGCGGCTCTGTCCTTGACTGGTTCTCCTCCTACCTCCCTGACCACTCCTTTAATGTCTCTCTTCCCAATTCCAACTCCTCCTCCCTTCCCCTCTAGGTTGGGGTTCCTCAAGGCTCTGTCTTGGGCCCTCTCCTCTTCAATATCTACACCCTGTTCCTTGGCAAACTCATTGTCTCCCATGACTTCCAATATCACCTCTATGCTGACGACACTCAACTCTATCTCTCCACCCCCTCTCTCTCCCCTTCTGTCCAAGCTTGCCTCATCAACTGTATCTCTGATATCTCCGCCTGGATGTCCCAATGTCAGCTCAAGTTCAACATGGCTATGACTGAACTCCTTATCTTTCCTCCCTACCCTTCCTCTCCCTCTTCTATGTCCATCCTTATTGATGGGGTCACCATCCATCCCGTTCGCCAAGCCCGTAGCTTGGGCTTCATCTTCGATTCTCACCTTTCCTTTAAACCTTACATCTGTTGCCAAGTCCTGTCACTTCGCCCTCCATAACATTGCTCTGATTTGACCCTTTCTCTCTGTTTCCTCAGACAAAACCCTTGCTCACGCCATGGTCATCTCTTGCCTTGACTACTGCAACCTCCTCCTTGCTGGCCTCTTCCGGTCTCCCCTGTCTCCCCTTATCTGCATCCAAAACTCCGCTGCTAGGGTCAGCCATCACTTTGACCACGTGCAGCCTCTCCTCTCTTCACTGGCTCCCCCTTCCCAAACGCATCCTTCACAAACTCCTGGTATTCACCTACAAATCCCTTCACAACCTGGCTCCCTCTTACCTTTTAGCCCTAATCTCCTTGCACACTCCTGCACGCACTCTCCGCTCCTCCTCTGTCCCCTCCCTTGTCTCCCCTGCTCCCTTAACTGCCTTCGTCCCTTCTCCCTTGCTGCCCCTATGCCTGGAACTCTGTCCTTGCCCACATCTGCCTTACCTCCTCCCTCCGCACCTTCAAATCCCTCCTCAAAACTCACCTCTTCCTCGCCGTCTTTCCCGATGCCTGTTAGAACTCTCCCCACAATACCTACTGTCTGGCCTCCCCACAGACTCCTGCCAACTGCAACCAAGCCAAGCACGTGTACCTGAGACTTCGCATCCGCTTGAATGTTATTTATCCCTTGCTTCTCCCTGTGTCCCCTCTCCTTGTCTTCCCCCTCCATGTCTATTAGATTGTAAGCTGTAGGCAGGGACCATGTCTATCTTACTGTTCTGTAAAGCGCCAGGTACACAGCTGGCACTATACAAGTGCTAATAATAATAATAATAATAATAATAATAATAATAATAATAATTAATAAATAAGTTGTATTTCATGACTTATTCCCATTGATTGAACTATCTTCCATAAATATATCTCAACCAGAAACTAGGGTTACCACCTTTCTGGATTTTGACCCAAGTCTTCAGGCTCTGGGGGAAGCTCTGATTTCTCCAAATCAAACAGGAGCATCCCATGTAAGTCAGAGAAATTAGGGCTTCTGGGGGTGGCAGGGAGTGGCTTTGTCAGAAAGTGAACAGGACACAAGGACTTTCCCACTCCCTTTCCAATGTGACATATGGAATGAGATTATGTCAGAAAGGGGTATGACATTCCCTTTGACCTACCCTATTTCAGACATGGACGAGCCCCTGTGGAATGTCATGACCTCATGAGCACTCCATAAGGTGTGTGACAGTCTCTTTGCCCCATCAATATGGTGCTGCTACCCCTGCGTGAAAATTTGGAGAGAGGTGGTACCCCTACCAAGAATCATAGCAACCAGTATTGACTGCCTATGGACTCTGATCTTATTGGGATATTTTGTGATATTGTACTTAGCAAGGAACACAGTAAAACACTGTAAATTCTGTTGGAATGTTAATTTACCCAAGGATAGGAAATCCCATAAGGGTGAAAAACTGCCAAATCAAAAGATTCTTAAGTCCACTCGGGTCTTACCTTTCCCCCACAGGAAAGTACTTGTGCAGTCAAAGGCTACATTTTGATCAACACATGTACTTTAATTTGAAAACTGCCTAAGCATTTTTTTTCCAACAAAAGGAAGGCAAAACATTTTATTTTTTAAAATTGCACCGTATCTAGAAAGATCTGCAATTATTATTTTTTTAAATGGATGTTCAATGCCATATTATTGAATATATTTAAATTATGAATGATGCAGAGAAAGTAAATACAAAACTACTATTTACCATTTTTCATAATACAGGAACTAGGGGACACCTGATTCAATCAATCAATAGCGTTTTTTTATTGACTAGCTTCCACCATAGTCACAAAACATACATATAACAATATAATAATAAACAACAGCAATAACAATAACAATATCACAATAATATAAAAATACAACCATCGTAATATTCCTAAAAAATAATAACATCTTTTATCACCACACAACTGTTACACAAAAAGAGACTGACCAAGAGTTAAGAAAATTGCCTTACTCTTCTACGAGGGGTACCACGGCAGGGCTTGTCCCCTGAAATAATAACAAGTTCAGGCTTTTAAATCACTATCCATCTCTGACCATTTAAATCCAAGCTAGACCTTCATAAATTTACTAATAACAATCAATCAGTCATTCCCAACAATCCAACCATACTACTCCCACCTCCCCTTATTCCCAAAGGTAGAAAAAGACCGCTGGTGTTTACCACATAAGATTTTACCTTTATGGGCCCACTTCATTACAAGCTACAAAAACCTCCCTTTTCTGGGTAGCTAAATAAACAAAGGTAGCAACCGCACTCACCACTACCATTTCCCTTGAGGTGAGTAATTGCTCTAAATGAGATTGGGCAGATAAGTAAGGATACTCTTGCCACAGAGGGGTTAACCATGCCTGCCTAAGCTCTTCATATAAAGGGCAATTAAAAGGACACCTGATTAAATATATCAACCATCTTCAATGTTATTCAGGCTGAGTCTGCTGACCTCATATGCATTACAGAGACCTGGCTGGATGAGGCATCTGGGCCTATATTGTCCCAGTTGTTGCCAGTTGGGTAATTGGTGTAGCATCAGACAAGGATCAGAGGCCAAGGGGGTAGTGTAGTGGTGATTTGTAAAGACATCTGGTCTTTTGAAGGTATCCGATGCCTAACTCTCCCAATATAGAGTGTGTCTACCTTGTGTTTGACTTGGCTGGGGATAGATTGTGGATTCTGTTGGTATACCTATCACCCCACTGCACAGCAGACACCCTGACCAAGATGACTGAGTTGGTCTCAGAGGTGGTCTTGAAGTCACCCCAGACTTATAGTCTGGGGTGACTTCAACAAACATGCTGGAACAAACCTTTGGGGGCCAGAGTGGGACTTCATGATCTCCATGACAAGGGTCTATCCCAGATAATATCTGACCTGACATATGAGGTGGAACACATGTTGGATCTGATGTTTTGCATCAACCTGGAGACAGGAGTTCTGATTATTGGGGTTGTTGTTATAAGACTGCTGTCATGGTCTGACCATTACCTTTTGAAAGCCCAGATCCCTACCCTCCTATGCCCCCATCAGGGTGGTGGACCAGCATTACTCTTATCCGGAGACTAATGGATCTGACTGGCTCCCAGAACTCTCTGGGGGATTTGCCCATTGATCTTGACAGCTACTCTGTTAATGACCTGGTCATTTTATGGAATGACCTCTTGACCAGAGCCATTGAGGACACAGTTGCACCCAGGCATCAGCTCCCACCACTGCAACAGTATAGGTTCCCCTAGTATACGGAGGACTTGAGGTGGTTGATATGGGAGGGTAGGGGTTAGAGAACAGGTAGCACTCAACTTGCGGTGAAGCCGACCAATCGCGGCTTAGATCATTTTAAAAGGACTATGCCATGGCTGTGATGGTGGTGAAGAAAGCTTTCCTCTCCGCTATCATAGCTTCTGAAATGTCCCATCCTGCAGAGTTATTTCAGGTGCTGAACAGCCTGGTCAATCCTGTCTGTGTCTGCCATGAACCTGAGTAATCTATTCCCCACTGTGTCACTTTTATTAATTACTTTGCAGCCAAAATAGCTCATATTCCCCATTACTTGGGTGCTGCTACTTGGTCTGCTGAGTCAGAGTTTGGGACTGTGGAAGCTCAGTCTTGTCCCTTTTGTTTGGATCAGTTTTAATTAGTGTCACCCACTGATGTGGAGGACGTGCTTGGAGTGATGTGGGCAACCAGTTGTGAATTACATCCTTGCCCGTCCTGGCTGGTGAAAGCCAGATGGGAGATGTTGGGGTTTTTGTTGGCTGGGGTTGTCAACACCTCCATTCAGGAGGGTAAGTTGTCAAACACCCTTAAAACTGAGGTGCCCTGTTTAAGAAACCATCTTTGGATGGTGTCTCCCAGTCAGCTATTGCCTCATCTCTAAACTTTCCCTTTTAGGGAAAGTTATTGAACGGGTGGTTGCCTGGCAGCTTCAGGATCATCTCAATGCTTTCAGATTCCTGGACCCATTTCAATCAGGTTTGCTATCCAGGGTATAGCATGGAGACTGCATTTGTGGTCTTGGTTGATGATCTATGCCACAAGATTGACAGAAGTAATTGTGCACTGTTGATCACATTTTGGTATGGCTGATCATGAGGTTTTGTTGACACATCTGCAGGATCTGGAAGGGGTTCCTGGGACTACTCTAGAGTGATTTTGTTCATTTCTGTTGGGGACGTCCCTGTGGGTTGTGATGGGAGATTGCTCATTGTCCCCTCGGGACCTGCCTTGTGGTGACCCGCAACGTTCCAGTCTGTTTCACCACTTGTTCAATGTTTATCTGAAGCCACTGGGCAAGATCATCTGGAGGTTTGCATTGAGGTGCCATCAGTATGATGATGACACACAGCTCTACCTCTCTTTTTCATCTGACCCAGGTCCCAGTCTCAGTGCTTTCCCAGTGCCTGGCTGCTTGGGGACTGGGTGAAGGTGAGGCAGTTGAAGCTGAATCCAGACAAGACTGAAGTGATAATTGTTGGCCAATCTTGTGACTTGGAGGGCATTGGAATCCCTGGTATTGAGGGGGTCTGGCCCCTCTAGTTACTCAGGTTTGCAGCCTTGGAGTGCTTCCGGACCCCTTGCTGTGCCTGGATTGTCAGGTTGCGACAGAGGCCAGGAGGGCTTTTCACCAACTCCATTTGGTGAGAATGCTGCAGTCCTTCCTTTCTGATTTAACTCTGGTCACTAGAGCTGAAACAAAAAAATCTCTGCAACTATGGAAACAGCTTTTTTGCCTCCATTTGCACGAGGTGGAAATCTACCGGCATTTTCAACATTTTTCATGATTTTCCACTATTTCTCATCATTTTGGTCATTTCTGGTAGTTTCTGGTAATTTTTGGTATTATTGGTATTTTTCAGTAATTTGGGATATTATTGATAATGCTGGAAATTACTGGAAATGACTGAAAATTACCAAAATGGCAGAAAATAGTGGAAACTAACGGAAAATGTCAGAAATGTTGGTAGATTTCCCTCTCACTCCCATCTGGTTTCCAATGGACAGAGAGCACCTGCTCTCACTTCGGGCCTACTGGCCACCACCATCATCCATGCTTTAATTATTTCATGACTATGCTACTATAATGTGCTTTACGTGGGGCTGCCCTTGGTGACTGTTTGGAAGATGCAGCTGGTGCAGAACGCAGTGGCCCTGTACCTTTTAGGGGTGGGTCGCTGTGAGCACATTACTCCTGTGCTCTATACTCTGCACTGGCTTTCTATAGCTTTTTGGGCACAATTCAAGGTGCTGGTTTTGACCTTTAAAGCCCTAAACAGCTTGGGCTCCACTTATCTGAAATACTGCCTTTCCTTCCATGCTCCACTGCAGTCACCCAGGAGTGCCCTCTTGTCGGTACCACCAGCCAATCTTGTCTGTAGTGGGCCCACCGAGAGGCATTCTTGGTTGCTGCCACAGTATTATACAAGTCCCTTCCCCCCAACCCTGAACATATTCTGGAGGCAGTGCAAAACTTTTCTTTTTGACAAAGCATTTATCAGACAGGGACAGAGGTTGGGTGGGTTTGGGGAGTGAGGGTAGGGATTTTCAGGTGATTCTGTTGTCTTGTATTGTAATTTTAGCATTTTTACCCGTGTTTTTGTTTCTGGAAGCCGCCCTGAGCCTTTAGGGAAGGGCAGGGTATAAATTTAAATAAATAAATAAATAGGCAGACCCATACTCTGGGGAAACATTGGGGGTGACAGAAGAACCCCCTGAAACACACATACCAGACAGATTGAGTTCCACTTAGCAGGTATTCATAGGATTGTCCACTATCACATGGAAGCCCCCTGTGTTGATAGTCACCCACAGCCAGCTTAGCTTGGGCAAAAAGGAACCCCCAATTTTTTAACCAGCATACTATCCTGCCAGGTAGAAGTGTTCAAACAAACAGGAGACCTTTTTCATACAATACACAAATAACCTGTGGAAATCATTGCTATGGGATGTTCTGAAGATCAATACTACAACTGGGCTTAGAAATGGATTGGATAAGAGCATAAGTTATACGTTCATCAATGGCTATTAGACAACATGGTCAGGGGCTGCATGTCTGACTATTAGAAACTGAGAGTGAAAGACAGGGGATGGATCATTCCATCTATGCCCTAAAGCGTCCAGTGCTAGCCGCTGTCAGAAACTGGATTGTCACAGGGCGTCAACCCAGCCCAGACCCAGCTTCTTCTTGCTGTTACCTCCATCAGCCCTCTTTCTGGGTCCCACAGTACCTTTGTTTAAGCTCTTTAAGGCAAGTCTGCCTGCCTCCAGCCTCTAATCCGGTGAGTCCTCTGCTCAGCTTGGGATAGCTGCAGTAGCTGTTTGTTGCTTCCACCCTCCGAGGTCGCCTGGTTGCTCTGGCATTCAGCTGGTTTTCTTGGCATCCCCCTGGTCCGCTCAGCCTGCCTAGGTCTCTGGCTAACTCTGGGCTGCCCAGTTCCACTGCTTCCTCATCTGCCCCGAGTCTCCCCTCAGCGGTGCAACTATTGTCCCTTTCACCTGCTGCTGCTTCTGAGTCAGAGGACTGTACTCTCACCGTCAGCACTCTCACCTTCTCTGCTACTCTCTCTGGCTCCATTTGCCCTCCCCTGCCTGAAGTCCCCAGCCCACCTGCCACCCACAGGGTTCAATCTCACTAACACCTGCCATGATTACCCTCTCCCTGACCTACAGGGAACTTCCATTTATAAAGATCTCCGCTGTCCATTTCTTAAAGGGCCCTTTTGCTAGCCCTTAGAGCACAACCTGCTGCATAGATACTGGGCTAGATAGACCATAGTCTGACCCCTTTTGACAATTCATATGACTCCCATGCAAGGGATAAGTCTTGCTTTCCTGAGTCACATGAGGTTTTGTTTAGAAGATCAACTGCCATGAATGCATCCACATTTTTGTCTAGTTTATAGATGTAGAATCTGGAAATAAAATGTCAGGAATTCACTGCTGCCAGATAGTTCATCCATAGGTATGCTTAGGCATCTAACTGCATTTTTGCACACCCAAGTTGCAAACAGGTAGCTAGCTTGCATGGGTACAGCATGCAGACATGTAGTTACACACACCGAACACACAGGCTATGTTCCAGATTTACTGGGGGGGAAACTCTTTTAAGCATGCAGTGACAGTAGGGTGGCCACTGACGCACCCCCAGAATACAGGACATGAGGGGGGAGCACCAGCCTTGACGGGCCCTGGCTGGGATTACTGCGGAGCTGGGCTCTGCAGCGGATCTGGCTGAGGTGGGTCATCAGGCACACTAGGGAAGGGGGAGCCAACTGTTTGATGCTGGGAGCAATGGAGGGTGGGGAGTTGTGGGAGACCCTCTCCTGATTGGAGCCAGCCTCCCTCCCTGCACACTTTGGGGATGCAAATCAAAGTTGTGGGTTTCCCTGGAGCCACTCACCTTCAACCAACATCCTTGCTCAACCAAGCCAGACTGGCCAGGTGCCTTGTCCTCACCTGATCCACTCCACCATTCCCCTTCCTGGCTCCTCCACCTCCCATTACACTTGAATGTGTGGCTCTGCCTGGAAACTTACCAGGGCTTCTGTGAAGGTGGTGCTGCCCACTCCCCCGAGCACAGTCAGGGCCATTGGCAGCAGCAGGGAAAGAAGGAGGCAGCAATCAAGGTGGGCAGAGGAGAGGAGGAGGAGGAGCATAGTAGGCTCAAGGCTCCTTCTACCAGCCGGGGCTGAGCAACACACATTTGGCAAGGGGTGGGGAAGGTGATGAAAACCAGCAAAATCCTGGCAATGGGTGCAGCATATTTAAAAAATCTGCCTGGATGGGGTTGGACGGATCAAAAAAGTGGTCATTTCCTGGGAAATCCAGATTGTATGTAACTCTGGTGCTTCTCTCCTCCCCCACAGCACTGGGACCCTTGGCTCACCTCCAAGTTCACATGCTGTCAATGCCACTGTTCCCACCCAGAAGTCATGAGATCATGACTTCTGGGGGGATGAAAGTGTCAGCACCAGCAGCTTGTGGAAACTACAGGATAAAAACTCTTAGGGAAAGAACATTGAACAAACCTTTCAAAAAACAGGTCTGTCCTGTATAAAAGAAGACCAATGGCCACCCTAAGTGAGAGTGAAAAGGCAGGAAATTGGAGAAGTTCTTCCTTGTGTTTGTTTTCATAGTTTTCCTTACATTTAAATGTCCACTTCTGTTTATCAGGGTACAGCGGCCTCTGTGCATTAGAATTAAAATAGCCAGGGCTTTCACTTGCTTGCTACAGCAAAACATGGACACGCCTGTGTCTGCCTGCTTGCAGCTCCACCTGGGTCTGTTTTAAATGGACCTGGCAGCTACTGAAGCCCAGTCTGCCTGTGCGGTGCCCCCCACCCACCCACACCTACACACACACACACACCATACAGTTACAGGCGGATCACCAGATGCTCTGGGCTGCCTCCCACAACTCCATGTTGTTGCCCGGGGCAACTCCTGGCCAAAATCAGAGCTGCAGTGGCCATCTCCTGAGCAGATGGACTGCAACTCCACCTTGGGCTGGTGCCCTGAGTTTGGGCTGCCCGCTCTGTGGGCAGTGCTCCTGTTCCAGAGCACTGCTGGCAGGGCTGCCCCAGAACAGGGACACCATGCCCCACATCTGCTCTCCCTGCACATCTGGTGGGCTGCCTTTAAACTGATGGCCTGCCCAGAGTGGAGGCAGGGCAGAGGCGGGACCGCTGTCTGTGTGAAAACACCCAGGGATAGACTGAAATTTTGGAACCAAACTCCAGGACCTTTGCACCACTCTGCAAGCATGAACGTTTTAAATGGGAAGCTTAAACGAATATCCGTGTCAAATAACAAATAAATGTAATGAATTTCATAGACTCATTTTGTTGTGAAGGGGGTGGAGGTGAAGTGCAATTCGCTTCCCGCTTTGTTCCCCCAAACAATTATCCATTTCAGATATTTCATTTCAGTTACTTTGTTCACTTTGGTATTTTGTTGTGGTACTCCAGTTTATTTGGTTTCATATATTGGTTACTTCAGTTATGCTCTTCTTTAGTATGACCATAATGCCAAAATTGAATAACACAAAGTACCTAAAATTAAAAATAGTAGATATGCAGATTTCATTTTGGTCAATGATTATTTTCCTGGTATTCAGAAGGACATCTGAACATGCAAATTATATCTGTAAATAGTATACACACTTAGCTCTACCCTCCAGTCAGAGGAAGATTAAGGCATGAAGCAACCTGGGGGCCTAGGCATCTGTCCTTATGCCATGGGCCTGCTCCCAAGTTGGCGTAGCAGTGACAGGAGACTCCGGAAGCCACCTCTGACTGATATGTATGTATGATGTAACCATTTGACCAATCATCTCTTATCTTTATGGTTCTTTGTCTTAAAACCTATATAAGGGATCACCAGCTTGGACCCCATTGACTCCCTCTGTAAGCTGCTAAGAGTTCCCTAGTGCCAGTACCAGTGTGCATTAGCCTAGGAAATAAACCTATTGGTTTTGGCATTCATCCGTGTGTCCGGAGTCTTCTTCCTCCAGGGGCCAAGGTTACAGGCTTGGCTCAGGGATTCAGCAGTCATGATGCTCTATATGGGTGGGTTACATCAGAAAGGGGTGTGTCAGTCCATCTACCTTGCCCCCTAACCCTCATGACAATGTCCCTGCCTCCTGTGGAGCATTGTGATATCACAACACTCAGTAAGGGCAGGGTTATGTCAGAAGGGGGGCATGACAGCCCCTCTACCCCAGTCCACGCAACATACCTTCTCCTCCAGGTTTCCTCCTAGAAAGAGGTGGCAAACCTATTGCAGAATCATGGGTCTTTGAATGAATATATCACTTAAAAGTACAGGGAAATTCACTCACAAGGAGTAACTGTTTCAGCATGTCTGCAAACTCAAACAGATTGATGTTGCCTCCATTACTTTACAAAGTTCTTTTGCAGTCATGAAGATAGCCACTTGACTCCAGAAGCCAGGGGCTGGGACCAGAGTGCCTATGCATTTGTAGCCCCACTCTCCCCAGTCCCCACCCCTTGGCCTCCTTGCTGGGGGGGGAGCTATGGACCTCTTATAGGGTTCTAGCATGTGGTGCCTCCAGTTGCCTCCAGTTGGTGAATTCCCTAGTCTAAAAGGGGAGGAGGGCTTCACCACCACCAACATAAACAAAACCTGATGTACAACCTGAGGTAAAACTAAAAAGGCTCAGACCTAGATCCCCTCCTCCCCCTCAGACACCCCGGGTCCTGGAGTGGCCTTTGTGGTCAGCCGGGGGCATCCTTTTGGAGGTCCCCCGTGTTTGGCTGGGGCAGCATTGGAGAGGGTGTTCTTGGTTGTAGTGCCCCATTTATGGAATTCTTCCTGGCGGAAGCCCGCCTCTTCCCAGACCTCCTCTCCTTCCGGTGCTGTTGTCAGAACTGTTTGTTCCGCTGGCCTTTGATGGGGGGATGGGAGTGGGAGGGTTGGGTAGGGATTTAGGAGGGTGTTTTTTGGAACACCAATTGTTTTAGTTATTATATTATGATTTTTTATTTATTGTTTTAATACTGATATAGTTTTGTACACCGCCCCGAGCTGCTTTTAGCAGAAGGGGGCGGCATACTAAATAATGCAAATAAATAAATAAATAAATAAAGGAATAACAAGGCAACAACAGGAAAAAAAAGGGAAAGGGATCAATAAATCAGGGGGAAAGAGAACAAGGCAAGTGGTGCTGAGGAGGGGGACAAATTACCTCAGTGCATCAATCCAATTTATTAGTGTTGTCTTTCTCTCTCTTTACTCTAGTCACAGTGCTCTCTCTCTCTCTCTCTCTCTCTCTCTCATGGATCTTTTCCCCGTTATCTCCTCTCTGATGTTTCTCTCAGCTCTTTCTCCTCTGCTGTCTCTCTGTGATGGTGTCAGCTTCCTCTTTCTCTCTCTGATGTTTCTCTCTGTGATGGTGTCAGCTTCTTCTCTCTCTCTTGTTATTGATGTCTGTCGCAGATCTCCCCATTCTGGTCTCTCTTGCTGGTGGTTCTCTCACTCTGTTGGTATCTTTAGCAGCTTTCTTTCCTTTTCACTCTCGAATGCTCTCTCTCCGTTCTCTCTTCCCCTCTCTATTCTCTTCACAGCTTTTCCTCGCCTCCTCACAGCTCCATTCGATTCCTCCCTCCCCTCATGGAGTATCTCCTCTACTATTGGTTCACCCGGCTTCTCCCTCAGGCTTCTCCCTCACAATATGCGGATGACACCCAGCTTTACCTCTCCTTTTCATCAGACCCAGGCCCAGCAGTCTTGGTGCTTAACGGGTGCCTTGCAGCTGTGGGGGATTTGATGAGGGTAAACTGACTGAGGCTGAATCCCGACAAGATGGAGGTGATGTTGGTGGGTAAGGCAGTGGGGGTAAAAGCCCCTATCATTGATGGGGTCTGTCCTCCGCTGTTCCTCAGATGTGGAACCTGGGGTGTTCCTTGACTCGCAACTCTGCTTGGATGCTCAGGTGGAGGATATGGCAAGCAGTGCCTTCCGCCAATTACATCTGTTGTGTCAGCTTTGGTCGTATGTTTCGGACTCTGACCTGGCCACCGTCATTCACTCCTTCATCACCTCTAGGCTTGACTACTGTAATACACTTGACGTGGGGCTACCTTTGGTGATGGTACGGAGATTGCAGCTGGTGCAGAACGCGGTGGCCCATCTCCTGGTGGGACTGGGCCACTGGGAACATATTACACCGGTTCTTTGGTTTCTGTACTGGCTGCCTGTAGTCTTCCGGGCCCGATTCAAGGTATTGGTGTCATGCCACGTCACGCCTCGGGAGGATCGGAGGCAGCGGAGCGGGAGGCAGTGGGGAAATCCATGCGGGGTGCAACCCCGGCTACAGGCAACAGCAATGGAGTGGGCCCGGGCCTGCCACCACAACAATGCCCCGTGGGCCCCTCCTACTCACCAGGGTGGGGATAGGGTGGAGGCCAGCCAGGGCAGCCCCACTGGCAGGGGCCCCTCTGGCTGTGTCCTGGGCATTGGCCCTGCCTAGGTGCAGCGCGCGTTTGGCGGAGCGGTGCATGCCGCCGGGGGTGGGGCCCCACACGTGCCATAGGTGGCTGCACCATGCCTGCTGGCATAAAGAGACCAGAGGGGCAGCAGTTCCCCACCGGTAATCGATAGAAAGGCTGGCCCCTATCTTGGTCCTTGGAAGCTTGATGACTGTGCGCGCCTGTGTTGAATACCCCCCTTCCCTCCCTCCTTGAGAGTTTGTGTCATGACAGTGAGTACCTGTCTGCCCTACCTTTCCTGTCCCCCCACGTACTCATGTGCCTGTTCCCCTAGCCTGCTCCCCTGCCCCACTCTCCCAAGTGTGAGCCCTGCCCTCTCCCCCCCCCTTTTGTTCCCTTCCCCGACCGCCACTCCTTAAAGACACCTGGGACCTGTGCCCTTGCACCTCCCCCCCCCACAGTGCCTAGGGACCTCAGAGAGTGTGTGAGTGGGTTCGCCCAGAGTGGGTCCTCCCTGTCTGGCCTTCTTCCTCCCCTCCCCCCTTCTGCTCCTCCCCTTCCCGGAGCCAATTTCTCGTCTCCATCCCGATGATGATCTGGGTTGCAATCAGGTTCTGAGAGAAAGCCCACCTAAGATCCTGAGGGAGTTACTGATCCCGCAGTACCCCTGTAGGAGGAAACCCAGCCCAAGGGCGCTATCACCTCCCGTTCCGTCCACCCCTTTCCTCCCTGACACCTTCCCCCCGATAGTTGGTGGTTACCTATAAAGCCCTAAATGGCCTCGGCCCAACCTATTTAAGAGACCACCTCACCCCCCAGGCTCTGGATTGGCCCCGACGGTCATCAGGGGGTGCTCTTCTGGAGATCCCCCAAGTCTGCCAGGGGACCACAATGGGGAGCGCCTTCTCAGTGGCTGCTCCTCAGCTGTCAAACTCCCTGACTGTGGAGGCCCATTTGTCCCTGGATCTCCCCTCATTTTGACGTTGTTCCAAGACATGGCTGGAGATCCCCCAAGTCTGCCAGGGGACCACAATGGGGAGCGCCTTCTCAGTGGCTGCTCCTCAGCTGTCGAACTCCCTGACTGTGGAGGCCCATTTGTCCCTGGATCTCCCCTCATTTTGACGTTGTTCCAAGACATGGCTGTTCCATCTGGCTTTTGTGGGGGGAGGATGGGTAGGGTGGAGGGAATGGGGTTAGGGTGGGGGTGGTTATGGATTTTTTCATCCCTCCCTTTGTTGTGTATTTTACAGTTATTTTAATGTTTTTGATATTTGATGGTGTACGCCGCCCAGAGCTGCCTTTGGCAGGATGGGCGGGGTAAAAATATCTTAAATAAATAAATAATCTTGCTCCTCCCTTCCCTAAAGAGAGTTTTAAAGAGCCAATGCTTGCCCTGGGGCTACAAATTAAACCAGCCAGTTCTCTAGGCCACATTGTATTGACACCATGATGATGCCCAGCTCTATAAGTAATCTATGGGGGCTGTTGTCACTAGGTAAAATTTAGTGCCAGCTCTGAAGCTGCTTTGAATAATGCCAGTGACTAGACCAGAGGTGGGCAAGGTTACCATCCCTGAGAGCTGTATACCCAGATTTTAATATGTCTGAGAGCTACAAAGCTTTGCACACACACAAGCCTATCCTGCTTTGTAATTGGTTGGTGAAGCCAGTTCTTTGCATTCCTGGCTACTGAGAATTATAGGAGAAGCTGCAATTCAGCTGCTGAGACTTGGGTCCAATAGACTAAGGCCGTTTTTAGACGAGCGCGGCGGCGCCCGCGCTTGTTTTCAAAAAAGCCGGCAGCCCATTCCACACGAGACGCTGCCGCCGAATACGCGCATGTGCGGCCCGACGCGCATCCATTTCCGGCCGCGTATGACCAGCCTCGATCGCCGACCCGGTCAGTTCGCGCACGGAAATGGATGCGCGTCGGCCGCGCATGCGCGTATTCGGCGGCAGCGTCTCGTGTAGAACGGGCTGCCGGCTTTTTAAAGAAACAAGCGCGGGCGCCGCCGCGCTCGTCTGAAAACGGCCATAGATACAAGACCAATAAGTCAGCACAGGGCTCTGACCAAGAGCCACACTTAAACTGTCCAATCACTAATTAAATATGGCTCCTGAGCACAGCACAATTTGCATACTCTTGGGCTAGACCATCTCCCAACAGTAGCTAGGGTTGCCATCTTTCCAGAACTTCTGGCCTGGAAAGGGGTTGGGCCATGTCAAAAGGAGGCAAGGGAAGGGTCTCTCCCACCCCTTTCTGATGTAGCCACGCCCCCTCAGAATATTATGATGTCATGATGTTCTGAAGGAGGCAGGGTCAAGTCAGAAAGAGGCAGGAGACCTGAGTTTACCCCACTCCCTTTCAAATGTGGCCCTGCCCCCTGCCCCAGAGCCCCGATAACCTAAAGAAATCATGGTTCCCCTTGGAACCTAGAGATTCTGGGTCATATCTGAATCAGAGTCAACCTCAGTAGCAGCCCTGAGAGCACTGCCACCTTTGCTCTGCCTTTCAGCTGCACTATGCAAAGCTGTGGAGCAGCTGAGGGGCAGAACCACTTCTTTAGACTGTAAATTCAGAGGAGGGACTATGTCTAAAAAGTGCTTAGCAGACTTGAGGCATGCACTATATAATTAGCCGCTAAAGTGAGAGTACTCTACTGGCTTGTTTACATTTCTAGAACTCCTGGCACCATAACAGCCACTTGCAACATCCAGTATCTTCCCACCCTGTGTGTAATTAATTTTCGTTTCAGTGGGCTGGTTTGTTTGGAAGCCACCACAGCTTATTCAGATGTCCTGAGCCACTAGCACAGTTAATGTCAAACTGTCCACACCTCAGCCATGTGGTGGCTTCCAAACGAACCAGCCCACTGAAACGAAAATTAATTACACACAGGGTGGGAAGATACTGGATGTTGCAAGTGGCTATTATGGTGCCAGGAGTTCCAGAAATGTAAACAAGCCAGTAGAGTACTCTCACTTTAGCGGCTAATTATATAGTGCATGCCTCAAGTCTGCTTGACTTGAGGCATGCACAGTAATGTACCTGGCCCTGAACAATCATTAATTACTAAGAGACCGGTCCCTGCCCCTAAGGAAGCTTACAGTCTAGGATGTACAAGGGAGGGAAGACAAGGGAGTGGGGAACATAAGGAGAGAAAGGAATACATCTATGAAGTTGAGAAGTCACAGGTGCATGTGCTTGGTTTAGTTACATGGGAGAAGGGAACCCTGAATGAAGGAAAGCAGGGGGAGTATCAGTGGGCAGTCTGTGGGGATGAGGAGCTAGGGAAAACCTGATGGAAGAAGTAGGTTTTTAGGAGTTTGAATGAAGGGTGGGAGGGAACAGAACATGCGCATTCAAGGAGGGAATTCCAGGCAGAGGGGGCAGCATGGGAGAAGAGGTAAAGATGGTTTAGGGAGCAGGAGACTCTGGGGGCGAGGGTAACCTCAGGAGGGATCAGTTTTGAAGAGTTAACTTGAGCATGAGCCATTTAACAGAGTCCAGAAAATCTCTGACAGCTCAAAATTCAGCCAAGATTTGGGCGAGCCTCCTGGCAACGAGACACTCTGAGTCTACTCCTGGCCCTGCCAAATTTCCTGAGTAATCTTAGTTAACGTGTTTGTTTTTTTCCTTCATCTTTATAATAATAACTGTAGTATCTTATACAAGCATGCTGTGAAGTGATATTAGTATCGCAGATTGTTCAGACTGTGGATGCTGTAAGAGTCTGAGTTACTGTATATATAACAAGAGAGACGTGGTCCAACCCACCAGAATAACACAGCATGGTGAAGAACACATTGCTAAAGAATATTGCTATATATATCGTCTGGAACTAGATGGCTGATGGCCAAGACAGGACAGGCGGGGCATCTCATCTCTTGAGGGTGAATTGGGAGGAGGGGGAGAGGAGGAATGCACTAACCTGCCCCAGGCTGTGCTTCCATACCTGTGCAGCTCCTACCACACATTCTCCATGCTTGCAGGGGGAGGGAAAGTTCTGCAGAGCTGTCTGTTCCTCCCAATGACCGGAGCACCCCAAAGTCCATAGAATTGAGCCTGGAAGTTGGAAGAAACATGTGTGTGCATGTTTAGACTGATGGGTCCTAGGGACTGTAAGGTGGTGAGTCTCAGCAGACTGGACTGAGATTTACAGAAGTCCTTTATTTTGAGTTAGTAGCCTTTATTTCATAGCCCCACAGCTCCATAGGACATAAAGGGGTGCACCTTGTTTCAGAGCCTTATGGCCCCATACTGTTCCTTATTTTTGAAATTTTGATCTGGCAATGCTACTGGGGTCCCCAAACTGTGTTCCAGCTTCCAAGCTGTGTGTAAGGACTTCAGGTAGGGTTCCTCTATTTGTGGATGAAACTACAATCTGCATTGATATTTGATATACTCTGTGTATCATTATTTCTGTTTGGAGGCCACAGAAAGATATTGAAATCTCCAAAATGGGGTCATGATGGCAAAAAGTCTGGAGACCACTGCCTTAAAAGCA
Organism: Sphenodon punctatus; assembly: GCA_003113815.1. Classification (NCBI taxonomy): domain Eukaryota; kingdom Metazoa; phylum Chordata; class Lepidosauria; order Sphenodontia; family Sphenodontidae; genus Sphenodon; species Sphenodon punctatus. The sequence goes on along the minus strand of QEPC01014540.1, from coordinate 2,462,213 downwards.
CTAAGTTTGTATACGAGGACCCCCAGGTTAAGGGCTTCAAGGGGCTCCAAGACAGGGTTTTTTTGTTTGCTTATTTGTTTGTTTGTTTGTTTGTTTGTTTGTTTTGCAGGTGGGCCAGTGGGGATGAGCATCAACATCCCAGTGGATAAGCACCCTTGATGGGAACAAATTTCAATCAAATCTTTTTCCTCCTGAAAGGCTCCTGTGATGAAGTTGCTAGATACTATGCAATTCAAACTTGTCTCAATTTCAGAACCAAACCAAATAAAAAGGCGACAGGTTTAACTAAGCTGAATGTTCAGCTGAATGAACTAAATCCCAAGCTACAAATCCACAATGCAGCTACAAACAGAACCAAATGAGTAAAGATGTGTTAAATACACTGCAAAACAAAATGTCCAGATTTAGTACAAACTTGGTTGCCTTGCCACCTTCATAGGGAGCATGCTTCTTAGTTTTACCAGAACATTGTTTTTATATGTCCTGATGTCTCAAACCTAGAAGCCGGAAGTGTGTAGATATGAAAAAAATGGGACATAGGTTTTTTTCTTGTTCAAACTCTTGGCTCTGGACATATTGCTACCCCAGATTACGAAGTCTCCATTGCTTTCACTCCTCACTTACTAAACACATGTTTTGTGCCAGCCATTGTTCAGAGCAAAAGCTTGTCAGGTGGCAACACTGCAGTTTGAGTCTGATGGGCCAGCATCTGTGCCTTATTTGCAGTAGATGGAAGTCAGTACACCCACAAGGGCTCTACATGATACAACTGTTGGCTAGGCCTGTTGTTGGCAACCAATTCAGAATTGGGAAACTGAGGCTGAGACACAATGGGTGTTTTCAGGCAGACAGGGAGCAGGCCAGAGCCCTGGAGCCGGCATGTGGGTGACCTGGAGCTGCATGTGTCCACGTGTTGGCCTACCTTCAGACAGACAGACAGACTAGTGTGCAGGTGAACCGAGTGTGCAGACTGCAAAGATACCTTCCCCCTGCCCTGGGAATCCCCAGCTTGGGAGCACACAGAGGGGTGATCCAACCCTGCACTCTAATTCCCCGCAGTTTGGTCTGGCAACCGTGACAATGGGATACAATGGCAGCAGCCACCCTGGCCATTTGGTCCACTGGCATCTATGATCTGGGTGGGACTGTCTGTCCAGGTTTCATGGGCCTGTTTAAAGGGACAAGAGAGCCATGTTTCCCTGTTGGTGTGGGTTTGGCTAGCTCCGTAGGTGAGGTGCACTCCGGGATCTTCTGGAGAGCCACCTCTGGGGCTGCCCCGGAGCAGCCGCAGCCGGCTCCACTTTGCACATCTTGGGGGGGGTCACTCTTCAAGAGGAAAGGTCAACCCAGGGGTGAAGTGGGCTGGCACAGGCAAATGCGGAGCTGCTGTCCCATCTATTTACACCCAATGTCTCACACAAAGTTATCCGGTAAGGTGAGAATTAATCAATTAGTTAAATTCATTAATTCATTCATGCTTATATGACACCCTTCCCAAATCAGCTCAGGGCTGCTTTTAATTAATAAAAACTTGTAAAACACACTAAAAAGCCCAATTCCCTCCCCAGAACCCTACCTGTAACCACCCCTCCAAAAGCTTCACTATACCCTCCAACCCACAATCTAGCCTTACCTCAAAACACCCACTCTCCCCCCGACCCCACCCCCAAACCCAACCAACACCTATCCCCACCCACCAAATTCTTTTTCAAATAAAAAAGTTTTACACCACCTCTGGAAGATACTTAGGCTCAGATTCAAGTGAACCTTCTGGGGAAGGGAGTTTCACAAAACTGGGTCAGCAACCAACTCACCCCCATCCCACAGACAAGGATAAGAGATGGAACCTGCAAGAGGGTGCTCACAGCTGACCATAGGGGCCGCAATGGAACATGGTAGGACAGGCAGTCTCTTAGATATATGGGACTCAGACCATTTAGGGCTTTAACGGTCAAAACCAGGACCTTGAATTGTGTCTAGAAATCTATAGGTAGCCAGTCTTCGGAGTACTGGTGTAATGTGCTCCCAATGACTCGTCCCCCAAAGGAGCCAAGCTGCCACATTCAGCTTCTGAACAGTTATCAAGGGCAGCCCCATGTATAGCATGTTGCAGTAACCTAGCCTTTAGGGGGTGAAAGCATGGATGACAGTGGCCAGATCCGAGTCACAGAGAAAAGGCTGCAGCCTCCTCACCAGATGGAGATGATGAAAAGCGCTGCTGGCCACCGCCGCCACCTGATATTCCAGGTGCAACAAGGGATCCAAAAGCACTCCAAGGCTGCAAACCTGATTGACCAGAGGGGGCCGGACTCCATCAATAACAGGTGTCCCAATCTTCTCCAAATCATGAGACCGACCAACCATCATCACTTCAGACTTGTCAGAATTCAGCTTCGATTGGCTCACCCTCATCCAGTCCCTGACATCAGACCAGCATCGGATAAGAAATGAGACTGCAGGACCTGGGATGGAAGAAAAAAGAGATATAGAGCTGGGTGTCATCAGCATATTGATGACACCTCACCCCAAACCTCTGAATGATCTCATCCAGTGGCCTCAGATATAAATTGAACAAGAGGAGGACAGAATAGAACCCTATGGAACACCACAGCGGAGGTCCGGGGTGGGGCGATGAGGTCCCACCACCTGCTGGGACCTTCCCCACAGGAACGGAACCACTCAAGGGATGGGCAAACAGGTCACAGTTCGAGTTCGGCCATTCAGTTCGGTCCGGTTCGGCCGTTCGTTTTGGCTGTTCGGTCTGTTCGCCGTGTTTGGGTTCGACGGTTCAGTTCGGTCATGTTCAGTTTGGTTCAGCCATTTGAAAAAAGGCTCTCTGTGCAAGAAATGATGGCCCCAGACCCATGACGGTGGGTCCTGGGGCTAGAGTCGCAGCTTAAAGATATTGGCCACAGCCCTCCCTGCCTGTGACTTGGCCCCAGAACCCTGGCAGCGGGTCCTGGGGCTGGAGTGGCTGTTTCTTGATGCTTTGAAAAATTGGCTGTCTGTGTGAGGAATTATGGCCCCGAACTCATGACACTGGGTCCTGGGGCTAGAGTGGCAGCTTCTGGATATTGGCCACAGCCCTCCCTGCCTGTAACTTGGCCCCAGAACCCTGGCGGTGGGTCCTGGGGCTGGAGTGGCTGTTTCTTGATGCGGTTGAAAGACATCGCCTCTGTGTGAGGAATGATGGCCCCAGACCCATGATGGTGGGTCCTGGGGCTAGAAGAGTGGAAGCTTGTAGATATTGGCCACAGTCTTCCCTGCCTGTAACTTGGCCCCAGAACCCTGGTGGCAGGTCCTGGATCTGGAGTGGCTGTTTCTTGAT
>QEPC01014540.1:2433662-2458785 GCA_003113815.1 Sphenodon punctatus | reverse complement strand
AGAAGGTGTTGGGAAAGGGGGAGGCAATCAGCTTTGTTTCTTGCTGCGCCCGCCTCACCGCAAGCCCCATTGGCTCCATGCAGCCTAGCCCGTGGCCATTCGCAGTCTGTGAAGCCAGTGGTCTGAGGCGAAAAGGGATGGTGATTCGGCAGGCTGGCAGCTACTCCAAGCCTCTCCACCCCTGGTGCCTGGAAGTCTGCTCCTCAGCTGACTCCCCCTCCCTGTCACGTTTGACCTTCCAGTGACACTTTTTTTGCCACACAAACTCACCCGAACGCGATCCGAACTGACCGAACTGTTCAGTCAGTTCGACGTTCGGATCTAGTTCGGTTCGGTCAGTTCGTGTTTGGATTCGGGTTCGGTCATCCGAACAGACAGAGTTTGGGCCAAACTCCAAACTTCCAAACTGCGTTCACCCATCCCTAATTCCCATGCACCCCCGCTAAGTCCCACAATCATGTCAACAGCATCTCATGATCAACTGTATCAAAGGCTACTGAAAGATCTAACAAGTTCAACAAGGTAGAATTCTCCTTGTCCATCTCAAGGCACAGATCATTGACCAAAGCAACAAGCACAGTCTCTGTGCCGTACCCAGGATGAAAACCTGGCTGAAACGGGTCCAAGAATCCGACAGCATTGAGATGAGCCTTGAGCCGTTGAACAACCACCCGTTTAAAAGTGAAGACTCCCATTTCTTGACCCAACAAGCTATCCACTGAATCACTCTGTGCTAAGATGAGTCAGTCACCCAGCCTAGTGAATGCAAAGACCTCTGCTCTAGCCACCAGAGTTGGGTCTCTATCCTTTTCTTACCAACAGGGAAGGGGGGCAGAGCACAGTTTCATGTTTTACTCTGCCCCCATACAGCACATTAAAAAAGTGGGGGTTTAATGTGGAAAACTTAAGAACTTTTTATTGCTAAACAGTAAACACTTACTGCAAGCATCCAGTTTTGAAAATACAATTGACTTTAAAATGAGCCAGGAAAACAGGTATAAAACAGCTGAGATACTTTCAGTTTACATGTAACTATGAAACCTCTTTCCATTCTGCATGCTCCCACAGCTGCTGCCTTGTCATTTAACTTCAAGTAAAAGCACATTTTCTGCATTAATGTACTGGTAGACAGTATTACTGATTTTATACTGTGACAGGGCTTTTGCACACCAGCTAAGAAATGAATGAGTTTGGGTGAAATCTGCTTTTCCATCGCACTGCCACTTTTACATTGGTTTTCAAAGCAATTGCAACTTTTACTAATGGATTTTTCTGTAAACAAACAGACGTCTCTGTTGGACTCCAAATTATGACTGAATAGCTTTGTCAATCCAGAAATTGCTAGTGGTTCAACTTTACCTTTTTTTAGAACCCATATTTCCAGAACTCACGCATAACACTTGGTGTATTCACTAGCAAACTCGATATTCTATTCAGCACAAAGTGTGTAATTAACAGACAACTGACTATTGCTACTCTTACTTAAGCTGTGAGATACCTCTATCTAGAAGGAAGGAAATGCAATTTTAACATCACTTGTAAAATTCAAGCATGCTGCATTATCAGGTATGATGAGATAACATTTGAATAATTTTATCATTAAGCTTATGGAATGATAAGGGTTAGCAGAATACAGAGTTACGTAGGAGGATACTGATTTTCAGATCTTCTACTTTATTTAACCCCCAACTAAAATATTTTCAAAAGTTCTTTTGTTCCATGGTTCACTTTGGACTGTTTAAAATGAGACAGAGAAGTCTAAAGAAAACAAAACGGTAATGCATTACAATTTCCCTGTGCCTCATAAAATGAATCACTAGATAAGTTGCTGCCAACTTCTCCCCATTTCTGAAAGTCTGTTTTGTTTTTTAAATGTCAAAAGAATTTCCCTGCCTCAAAAACCACAGAAAGTTCCTATTTTGTTATAGCAGAAAACCAGTTTCCAGAAATCAAATCACTAAGACAGTGTAACTTATACTTCGTAATTGTACAGTGCACTTCATAATTGAACATCAATCCCCGGCAAACTGCTTGCTACTTTCTCTGCAAAGGCTCCACATCTAATTTCCTTCTTGGCAAAGAACTTACGCACACACTCAGGAAAAGTTTTAAAATTGCTTACCTTGAAGAAGCTCCGAAGGAAATACATTATGCTTAGCATTTTGGTTTCAAAAATGAGGAACTGGTCAATCCTTAGAACATCCAGGGCCTGTATGAATTCCTGCACTCCTGCTGTGTCTTTAGTTACATGCTTTCTTGTTGCTATTTTGGACGTTCTTAGTACAAGAGAAGCATATGAGCCATGCCAGGAGCTTATGCTAAGGAGTTGCATAACAATTAAGGCTTATCTGTGCTGGGCTGTACAGTAAAGCAATGCAAACAGGTTTGTTCACAGTTTACTGGCCGCACAGCACTCCTACTAGGCATGCCCAGAATGATGCCATTGTATTTGCCAAAGAAACTTAAGTAAGAATGACCATTTGTGAGTCCTTCCAAAGGAACTGCTAACCAGTCAGACTAGAAAGGAAAGCACATGTTCATTTACATCCTGCTCCCCCCCCCTCGCCCTCCCCGCTTTCACAGCGTCTATCTTTGCCAAGAGCAAGCGCAATCAATGGCTATTGAAGTTGCTACAGTTGAGTAAAGAATAAGCCCTCCAGCTATGCCTTCTGTCCTAATGATGGAGACTTGCAGAAATAATGCACTTCGCATTTCAGGAGTGTGGAGTAAATGCAAGTTCTTGAGGGATGTTGTATTTCTCTCCTGCATTGCGAAGAGCTAATATAAGTGCAATAGTGATGCTATTTAAAACCAAGAAGGTTGTTTTATCCAAAAGCTATTTAAAAACAAACCCCCGACCCCCCGACCTTTTTACCTTCTTTCCACCTATCCCAGTATCAAAGAGGAAAGAACTTGCTTTTGAAAACTACAGTTTTTGCTTTAAAAACCATACTTCATCAGTGAAGGCTATGACAGCAAGTCTAATCATCTAAAAAAGGATATAAAAGAAAAAGAAAATGTGCAGCGAAGGGTAACAAAGAAGCTCACAGATATGGAATGGCTTCTGTACAAGGAAAGGCTCAATAGGTTAGGGCTCTTTGCATTAGAGAAGAAACAGTTAAGGACAGATATGACAGAAGCTTACAAAATCATGAATGGTTGAGAGCAAGTAAATAGGGAGCTGTTATTTATCCTTTCTCAAAATACTACAGCAAGGGGACACACTAGGAAATTAACTGGCAGCAGGTTTAAAACAAATAAAAGGAAGTATTTTTTTCACTCATTGGGTGTTTTCAGATGGGCACCTGCTCTGCTTGTGCTCTGCCCCACCCCTGGGTGGCCTGTCCACGTAAAGGTGGACCACCCTGGGGTAAGGCGGAGCAAGAGCAGAGCAGGTGAACCAGCTTCTCTCACAGTGTTCCAGAACATCCTGGAGTACCGCGAGCAGGGTGGGCTGCCCGAACCTGGAGCACTAGCCAGGGGCGGAGCAGCAATCTGTTTGAAGGACTGATGGCTGCTGCACCTTCAGGTTTGGCTGCGGGTTGTCCCAAAAACCACCATAGAGCTGTGGGTGGCAGCCTAGAGTTGCTGCTGGTATGCCCACAGCTCTATGGTGTGTGTGTGGGTGTGTGTGTGCACAGTGTGTGGTAGCGTGGGACTTTATTTAAATCTGCCGCCACTGGAGCAGACATGGAGGTAACCCCCCCTAAGGCAGACCCAGGGGTAGCCACCCCCAGGTCCATCTGAAAACACCCACTGTGCAATTTACATATGGAACACATCACCAGAGGATATGCAGGACAGAAGCATAGTTGGGCTCAAAAAGGGATAGGATATGTTCTTAGATGGTAGGTGTATACATTGTTATTAGTCTAATTGCTCAGGGGAAGAAGCCCTCCAACCATAAAAAGCTGGAAGTCTATAGCAGAGAATGAATCACTCCCTTGTTACTTGTGCATTTTTTGCAACAACCAAAGGTGATTACTGTCGGAGACAGGATGCCGAGCAAGATTAATCATTGGTCTAACTCAGTATGGCACTTCTTATTGTCAGCTTTATTCTTTGTGCCATTGTAGCAATTGCAACAGTATGCTGCTGTAAACTTTGTTAACACTTTATTGATATTTTTAAAAGCTAAAACTTGATGGGACATAACAGCTCTCACAGCCTGGAAGCATTTAATTACAGGAATATACAAAAACACATATACAGTTACTGCGCAAAACAGATTACTAAGTCACTGATGAGTAATTCACTCTTGCAAAACCATGACAGTAAATATTTTGCTCCACGTCATGTACCTGATACGTTGCATCCCTAGGCAACTAACTGCACATCCTGCTTGAATCACCGGCACTGTATCCATTAGTCTAGTTCATCAGGACTTCTCCAGCAATCTAGCAGCAGCTCCAAACAGTTAAATTTTAAGTTTACTGCCAGAGAAATGTGTTCCTCTTCCCCAGCCGTTCATATAATACCAGAGGCAAGATTCAGTCTTGAGTCAGTGGCCGCGAATGCAAACCCTCTGTGTGCGGGATCCACGTGGGATGCGCACAGGTCCTGTGTGACACAATGTCCCCACAATGAACTTGCGTGCGGATTGCATGCTCGTGTGTGCATGCACGCCGACTTCCTCCACTTCAAATTCTGCCTCTCATCGCTCAACTCTGCTATGTCCCTCGCTAGACAGCAGTACTATGCCTCCCACATTGAGTCCTGCTCCCGGGACCCTCGCCGCCTCTTTTCCACCTTTGACTCCCTTCTCAAATCCCCCTGTCGTCCTCCTCCCTCTTCTCTCTCCGCTCAGGATCTTGCTCTCTTTTTCACCTCTAAGACTGACAAGATGCGCCTGGACATCGCTTCCAAGTCCTCTCCCCCTGCTACTCTCCCCCTCCTTCCCCCCTCTCTCCTGTCCTCCTTCCCTCCTGCCTCAGTCTCTGCGGCACTCCACCTTTTTCAAGCGAAGGTGATTGCACAGATCTCATATGCTTTCCCTGTCTGGGGTATTCGTTTTTTGAACCACTTAGAGGTGGTACAGAACATTTTTTTGCGCTCTATTTTGGGTGTCCCCAAGGGTACACCCCAGGTAATTTTGTGAAATGAGACATCTTGTTCCCCTCTTAGATCCAGCATGCTATTGTACCTTATTAAATATTGGCTGAAAAATTTTGTATTCCCTACTCAGGGGCAATCTCTTTTTCTTATGACATTAAAGGGGGGGCTTTTTTCTCAGTGGGAATCCCAGGTAGTTTCTGAAGTCGCCAAGCTGGGGTTCTCCAGGGAAGTTTTAATTCCCCTCGGTCTTAATGGTGCAATAGCTCTGATCAAGAGGAGAATCACGGACCAAGAATTCCAACTAGAATCCTCCTTGCTGCCTGCTCAACTGGTAGCCCCTCAGTATGTCGGGGTTAGCCTGGCCAGTGGGAGCTTAAGCTATTTAGACAGTTGGTCAATTTCCACCGCAGAGCTATTTTCACCAAATATCACTGCAACGTGTTTGCCTCAGCCCTTCTGGAAGGGCGGTATAACAGCGTTCCTAAAGAGAAGAGGTTTTGTCCCCTCTGTTGTACCTCAACTGTGGAGTCCGTTTTTCATGTTTTCTTTGTTTGCCCTGCCTATGAAGTCCCCAGAAAGAAATATCTGAGTGTCTGGACTGACGACCCTTTAACTCGTTGCTGTTTACATTTCTCAGTCCGACAGATTCTGGGGTAACAAGGAGGGCTGCAGCTTTCTGTGAGGTTGCCACACAAATCCAGACTAATAGTTTCTGCTAGGAATCTGGCCACTTAGCCCTAAGGGGCATTGGATACTCCTGTTTTATTTGCTTCAGGGTCAGTTGGACTTTGTGTTAACTCTGAGCTCAGATCCTTTGTCTCACTCCAATGTGCACTGAATTATTATCAATTTTCCCATGTCAGATGGTACTACTGTAATAATATTGTAATAGCCTTGTGCTACAATAAACTTTTACCTACCTACCTCCTGCCTCTCTTGAGGAAATCTCCTCCCTGCTCTCCTCCTCTAACCCCTCCACTTGCCCCCTTGCCCCCATTCCCTCCCACCTCCTGACCTCCATTGCCTCCACCTTCGCCCTCCTCTCCTTCACATCATCAACCTCTTCCTCTCTACTGGCTTCTTCCCCTCTGCCTTTAAACATGCCACTGTCTCCCCCATCCTCAAAAAGCCCACTCTGGATCCCTCTGAACCCTCTAATTACCGTCCTGTCTCCCTCCTCCCTTTTGCTTCCAAGTTCCTTGAACGGGTTGTCTACTCCCATTGCCTCGACCTCCTCTCAGCCAACTCCTCCCTTGACCCCCTCCAATCTGGCTTCCGCCCCCTTCACTCCACTGAAACCGCTCTTGCTAAGATCACCAACGATCTTCTTGTGGCTAAATCCAACACCTTTACTCTATTCTTGTCCTCCTTGATCTCTCTGCTGCCTTTGACACTGTTGACCACTCGTTCCTGCTTGAATCGCTCCACTCCCTTGGATTCCGGGACTCTGTCCTCGACTGGTTCTCCATCTCCTCCTACCTTTCTGACCACTCCTTCAATGTATCTCTTCCTAACTCCTCCCCCTCCTCCTCCCTACACCTCTCGGTTGGGGTTCCCCAAGGCTCCGTCCTTGGCCCTCTCCTCTTCTCTATCTACACCCAATCCCTAGGCAAACTCATTGCCTCCCATGGTTTCCAATGCCACCTATAGGCTGATGACACTAAACTCTATCTCTCCACTCCTTCCCCCTTCCCCCTCTGTTCAAGCCCATCTCACCAACTGTCTCGCGGATATCTCTGCCTGGATGTCTCAACGCCAACTCAAACTGAACATGGCTAAAACTGAACTCCTGATCTTCCCTCCCAATCCTTCCTCTCCCTCTTCCCTGTAGGGATGTGCCAACACTGGTGTGTGTGTGCGTGTGCATGTGCGTGTGCATGTGTGTGTGTTCTGTGTTCAGCCGATTCGGGGTTCATCTGAACCCGAAACCATTCAGGTTCAACCTGTTCAGCCCGAAAGGGGTCGGGGAGGGGCAAACCCCTTTGGGTGGGGGCCCCCTGGTGTTCCCTCCCCCCTCCAGGCTGCATGGGTGGAAGGGGCACCGGGGAGCACCTGCCCCTCACCCTTCCCAGCCTCGTAAATTTTTGTTTAAGCCCCCCACCCCAGGGATTGCCCTACCTGGTGGTGGTGGGGCTCCAGCCCTGGGTCCAGCAGTGGCAGGTCCGGTGGCGGCAGCGCTCTGGAGCACTTCAGGCCGCTACTAGGCCTTCTGGCTCAAACTGGAAGGTCTAGTAGTGGCCTGAAGTGCTCCGGAGCACTGCCGCTGCTGCCGCCGCCACTGCCAGATCCAGAGCCCGACCTACCTGGTAGTGCCAGAGCTCTGGCACTGGGTCCGGTGGCAGCAGCGGCAGTGGTGGTGGGTCCAGCGGCGGCAGCGCTCCAGAGTGCTTCAGGCCTGAAGCACTCTGAAGCGCCGCCGCCGCCAGACCCGCTACCAAACCCGCCACCACCAGACCTGGGGCCAGAGCCCCAGCACCACCAGGTAGGGTGATCCCTGGAGTGTGTGGGTGGGTGGGGTGTTAATTTTTTTTTTACGAGACTGGGCAGGGTGGGGGAGGAGGTGCTCCCTGGCACCCCTTCCACCCACGCAGCCTGGAGGGGGGAGGGGAAACCGGGTTCCTCCTTGCCCCCACCTGAACGGGTTCAGAATCCAAACTTTGTTCAGCCAGTTTGGGCAGGGGGCGGTTTGGATTCGGGGTGTTCGTGAATGGGCTGAACACCCCGAGTTCAGGCCGAACCTGAACTTCCAAACCGCGTTCACACATCCCTACTTCCCTGTTAATTACCGTTGATGGGGTCTCCATCCTCCTTGTCCCCCAAGCTTAGAGCTTGGGTTTCATCTTCGACTCATACCTTACCTTCAAACCCTACGTTGACTCCGTTGCCAAATCCTGCTGCTTCTCCCTCCACAACATTGCCAAGATCTGCCCTTTTCTGTCTGTCTCCTCTGCCAAAACTCTCATCCATGCCCTAGTCATCTCACACCTCGACTATCTCACACCTGTCTCTTATACACATCTAGATGTGTATAAGAGACAGCATGCAGCCTCTCCTCTCCTCTCTCCACTGGCTCCCTCTTCCCGAGCATATTCTGCACAAGCTCCTTGTCTTCACCTACAAAGCCCTTCACAACCTCACTCCCCCCTTACCTCTCTGCCCTGATCTCCCTCCGTACCCCTGTTCAAGCACTCCGCTCCTCTTCCATTCCCTCCCTCACCCTCCCACGCTTTCCCTGCTCCCCCAACCACCTTTGTCCCTTCTCCCTTGCTGCCCTGCACACCTGGAACTCCCTCCCTGCCTTCATCCGCCTGGCCCCCACCCTCCACACCTTCAAGTCCCTCCTCAAAACCTACCTCTTCCGCTCCACCCTTCCTAACTCCTGCTGACCATCCCCACCCAGGATTATCCCCCACCTGTTATCTGCAAACTCCCAATTTACTGTAACAAGCCAAGAACATGTACCTGAGCGCTTGCATCCTCATGAATGTCGCATCCCTTGTCTCTCCCTCTGTTCCCCCTTCCCTGTCTCCCCTCCCCCTGTCTTTAGATTATAAGCTCTCGGGCAGGGACCGTGTCTATCTTATTCTTTGCAAAGCTTGTATATTGCTTGCGCTATATGCATCATCATCATAAAAAATAATTAATAGCATTACTAGCTTCTGAGTGCTGATTGATTAAACTTGACCCAAAGCAGAAATTCCGCAAACTTTTGCCTGTGTGACCCCTTTTTGAGACTTAAATTTAATAGTGACCCTGCCCACCCCCACTCCCCCAGACAGCAGCAAAGGCATGCTAAGCATTTTGAATATCAATGGGTTTGTGACCCTATCTGCAGATGGTATAACTCCACTATCTCCTGTATTCTTCATTTCCTTATTTATGACTAACTACTTCTTAGAGACACCTGCTGACACAAATTGATCCAATAGGTCGTGCTTGTGAAGCTGGAGTGAAAACAACCCTGACAGCTTCTTTAAGTTGAAGGGAGAAAGTACCCAATGAAAAGCTGTTAAATTCTAAATGGACACAGACTTCTGTCAAACCATAATGCACTAATGGGACTAAATGTTGAAACTGACCAGAAACATACACTTGAAACATAATATGCAGGAGACTACATCCTGTGAACTGTATCAGGTGGGGTGGGTGCTTGGGGGTGGGTTTTTGTTCTCATTGTGATTTTTGCTATGCGATGTTTTTATATATTTTATTGTTTTTTATGGATTTGTTTTGTTAGCCACCCCGGCCTGCCTGTGGTAGAAGGGGTGGGGTATAATTTTAATAAATACATAAATAAAATATCATGGGTGTAATTATGCCCCCCACAAATTTAGGAGTGTAGGGGGAAAGTAATGTGTATTAGGTAAGATCTCAGAACAAGATATTATTTTGGGGGGATTGACTTCTGGGGATTACCCTTATAAGTGATTTTGAGAAAACGCTAAAAATTCTTTAGATTAAAAGTACCTTTGCAATCACTAAATTATTAAAAGTACCTTTGCAATTGATTTGTAATGATATAATAGTCACACCTGGGCTTGGACCCATAGTATAGAATTTGCTTCAGATCCATCAATTGCTTAGAAGCACCTTTTCAATTGATTTGTAATTAGATATTAGTTACATCTGGTTTTGGACCCAGGCTATATAAATTGGATGGCGGGCCCAAGTTTTAATGCTGTTGGAACTTTCTGGTTGTTCACATGCCTGTTGGCTTGTTGTTACTGTATAGTCCTTGGGTGCTTGAGACTCTTGGTGAGTCTGTGATTTAGGAGAGCAGATGGTTTATATAAGAACTCAGATTAATGGAGTAGAGTTATTAACAGTTTTCCTCCTTGAGAGATATGTGGGGATTACAATATAATTACTACATTAATATAAGAACTTTGGTAGGTAAATGGTTGGGAATTACACTTACACTGCTTTGGTGCCTTGTATCTGTTGTAATGACATGTGTTTTTGTACTTCGCAAATTCATCTGTATTTCACAGGCTTACTGCATGGTCAAGCTCCTTTGATATTATATTATGGTATGATTTGTGTTGCTGATGAAGACTAGGACACCTGGTCAGAAACATGGTTGTGCCCAACACTGAAGTTTTATGTATCCTCTAATTTATTTTTTGGAAACAGAAGGGCTTCTGTATAAAATCCATCACTCTCCTTAGGATGGGTTTGGTGGGATACAATAGTGTTATTGTCAGTTTCAGCTCTCCTATTGAACCCCTGTATGATATGTATCCATTGATTCATCTTATGTCTATACTCTGACTTTTTGGATAAGCCTTGCATTGTTGGTATTATTGTCTTGATATATGATCTATGAGTGACTATTTTAGTCTTTTCTATATGAATATTATAATACAGAAAATTGTTTAGTACTACTTGTGTTGTGTTTTTCCATTGTGATTCCACCCTTTATAGTTGGTAACTTGCTTTTGGGGTGGGTTCTATAGTCCTTCTGAGTGTGTGGAAAAGTAATAGCCCCATCACCCACTAAATTTCCCAGTACCCCAGAACTCCAAAGGGCAAAGTGAAGGTAGTGAATTCATCAGAGTTTACTGAGTATGCTTGGTAACAACAAGTAGAGAAGCAAATTCTGATGGGCATGCTCAGAACACCACCAGCATTACAGTGATTTAGCCCCTGAACTGGAAATATGAAAATAAAATATTTGTCAAATTTGCCCCAAGCATCTAACTTACTTTGGCTTTTGGCATTTAATAAGGGTGTGCACCAGGCCCCATGTAGTTTTCATTTTTTGTTGTTGTTATTCAAAGACTTCATTTTCATTATTGTTGTTAATGATAACGTTGTTTTTGTTTTTGATACTGTTTCAATTTAAGATTTTATTTTTGGTATCGTTATCAATTCCTGTGCACAACTAAATCTAAGGGAGACGGGGAAGGGAAAATGAAAACTATCTATTATCTAATCAATTATCTATATAACTATTTTAATTTAATCTATAGGTCTATAATATATATCTATACTAGATGTATATATTTTGTACTGGGGGAGAAGGGCAGGGAAAGGGATAAGGTAAAATGTAGGGTATGAGGAAGGAAAGGTATTGATAATACAATGAGGGCTAGGGAGGACTTTTTGTGTGCAAGCACCACAGTTCTATAAATGCAACCTGACAAGCAGAGCTCTCACAGAACAGAGAGAAAAAGCCTGGCCTTCCCATTATAAAGGGTTGCAGTGCCCTTCCCCAGAGCCCCCCAATTGTTTGTGGGAGGCAGCAGGCATTGAGCAATCACAGACTGCCATGAGACTTCTACGGTCTGCTTGCGCTGCTCATTGGCCAGCAATACATCCATCAGATACTGCTGAGCTGCTCGCCTCTCCTGACACAGACACAGTTCAAGAGTTCAACCCTGTTTAGGGCTCCGAGATGTCTGCTCCCTCCTCCCCTCACCACATTTTCCCTCCAAAACCCAACTGCCACAGCATTAATAATGACAGCGATAACAACATTATCGTTTTTGGTATTGGTATCTTCAGTCTTGAAAACTGTGGATTGGGATTTGGATGAGCATGAGGCGGGCCAAAGCAGTTTGGACCCTTTTCTGGTGTGCCATCCAGACAGTTTGGCTCCACAACAAGATCCTTCCTCCAATGTGGCAACTCCATTAAGTTGTGAACTGTCCGATACACAGGTATCTTTACTTGGGACTATGACCTCTCAAATTTGTGAGAAGCTGGGGGATATTTGTATTCTAGTTCAGGCTCACCAGGGCCAGTTACAGAGCCTCTCCGCCTCAGTGGCTGCTTTGCAGGCCAAATGTTCAGGGGTGTTACCCATAGAGGGCCTCCAATTACCAACTACTCACTTGCGGCATCTGTTCCCTAGTCAGGACGGCCCACCAAATGGGGGGAGCCCTGTAACACATAAAAATTCGGACCTTGGCTTAAGTTCCAGGTTGGTCCCTGTGGTGGGAGCTGTGGCCTTTAGAGTGCAACCTTTACCTAATGGGGCTTTCCCCTCTTGGCATAATAAGACTATCATAGCCCACCATCTAAGTTGTATTATGGGCCATATTCCGTCTGGTGCTATAGAATCCTATCAGCTTCTACCCTTGTACAGTCATCTGCAGAGATTCATCATTCAGTTTCATTTCCCCCATGTCGCCATGAGAGTTTTAGATCAGTCATATTTATTCTCTACATGGGGTGTGCATGTAGGGGAAGTATTTAAAAGTCTAACCATTTGTCCGTTGATTCCCCATTTATCTACCATTGATGGGGGCAAGATGGTCAGTACATCAGTTAGGCCTCCAGGTGATGATTTGTCCCAAGGAATGCCTCTAACTGATCTTTCCTCCCAAAAGGCTCCCATTCAAGTCAGGCTCAAAAATCTTGCAGAGGGGATAGAGAGGTGGAGGAGTCTGCTCAGATCTTTTTGCAGGAGATTCAGTGGAGGCTAGCAAATCCCCTCACGAAGCTAGTATAGACACCTTGAATTTTGTACCAATTCAAGCGGCTCGATCCGAATCGCAGCTAGATACTGTACACCATGTTCAATCTTTTCCTAGATCCACTTGCTCCGAGCAAGTGGAGCTTATATCCTTGTCCCAGGAAGTTGATTCTGGGATTGCTACCACTGTTATTTGTCCAGACCCAGCTACTTTTGGAACTATAAAACAGGCCCCAAGAGAAAATTTGCTTCAGGCTCCATTGGAGAGCCAATTGATGGGCTTTTCCGACAAAGCTGTTTTTGGGCTGGAAGGGAATAGCTCAGCTCCTACTTCTGGTATCTCACAACCAGTTGTGGCTCTGTCTCTTATACACATCTAGATGTGTATAAGAGACAGGGGCTGGACTCTGTCCTTTGTAAACCACCCTGTCTGCTGGCAGTCATTTTTTCGTACGGTAAATTCTTTATAATCTTGAATACAGTGTACATTCCCCTGGCAAATGCCAAATCTTACAATCCCCTTTATTGGCATTTGATTAGTGGGGCATTAGAGGAATTGATGGCCTTGTACCCCAAAGGGTCTATTATCTTAGCTGGGGACTTTAACGCCCGAATTGGGTGTGACGACCATTCTCTTTCCCCTTACTGTGAGATTAACAATGAGGCTAATCCCTTGGGTCCTCGAATCTCTAAGGATAAGGTTATTAATGGCTCAGGCCTTTTGTTTATGAAGATTTTGGCTGAGTTTTCTCTGATAATTTTAAATGCCTCAGGCTTTGGAGACCAGAGGGGTGAGTATACGTATGTGGGTCCAGCTGGGGCTAGTGTTTGTGACTACTTTGTGGTCTCTTTGGATGTTGTTCCTCTGATCCAAGAATTTATGGTGGGTTCTTCTCAGGACAGTGATCACTTACCTTTAATTCTCACAGTAGGTAGTATGGATGCCGGTACAGAGCCTGCATTACATCTAGAGCAATTACCCCCTACGGGGGAGTGCTATATATTTTGGAAATCCATAACGTTATTCTCAAGATTGGCTAGTTCATTCAC
Source organism: Sphenodon punctatus (assembly GCA_003113815.1). Classification (NCBI taxonomy): domain Eukaryota; kingdom Metazoa; phylum Chordata; class Lepidosauria; order Sphenodontia; family Sphenodontidae; genus Sphenodon; species Sphenodon punctatus. The sequence continues at coordinate 2,445,260 of QEPC01014540.1, read as the reverse complement.
TATCGATACATCAGTAAATTGTTTGAGGGAGGCCGTTATTACTGGGGAATGTGCGGACAGTGCGCTAAATTTTTCAGTTTTGATTGATAAATTTCAGGATTTGGTGTACCAGTCTGTTAGTCATATAAATTCAAAATCCAACCTGGGGAATAGGCCGTGGTATGATCAAGATTGCGTGACTGCCCGAAGAAGGGTGGTCTCCCTTTATTTGGAGTATAGGGGTAGTGAGGTTGCTACTATTTCCCCTCTTTACTTCCAGGCAAGGAGGGCATATAAAGATCTTATTAAGCTTAAGAAACAGGTGTATTGGAAAGAGTATTGGGACAAATTACTTGGAGCCGCTGTTTCCAGGGACAGTAGGGTTTTTTGGCAATTAGTGAATGGCCTGGGCAGGGGTAAATAGGGGGGGGGTCTCCCAATAACAATCTCTGCCGCTTCCTGGTCTGAACACTTTCATCTCCTTTATGCGGCAGAGTCATTAGTTGTGGAGTTCCCAATTACCCCTGAGGTTTTAGATGACTTACCCAGTTGGCCACCAGTACAAGAGGCTGAGGTTAGTGAAATAATTAGTACCTTCAAGAGCGGTAAAGCTGCAGGTCTGGACGCAATTCCTATTGAGCTAATCTGGTTAAACCTAACTTGGTGGGTCCCCTTACTGACATCTCTTTTCACTGCCATAAACAGTACAGGCAATATCCCTGTTCAGTGGGAAAGGGCAGTGATTGTTCCAATACACAAGAAGGGTGACCGTGCTGTCCCTGGCAATTACAGGCCCATAAGTTTGCTCTGTATTTGTAGCAAGATTTATGGCAAATTTCTTTTGAGGAGGCTTACTGATTGGATTTCACAAAATCATATTTTGCACCCCGAGCAGGCTGGTTTTCAGAGTGGGCGCTCCACTACGGAACACTGCTTGGTTTTATCACACTTAGTGGAGAAATACATTAAGAAAAACGGCAGGTTATTCGTCGCATTCTTAGATCTAAAATCAGCGTTTGACCTGGTTGATAGGGCCATTTTATGGCAGAAGCTCAGTTTAATGGGTATAGAAAAACGCCTTTTGTTCCTTCTCCAGCGGCTTTATTCCAACTCCTCCTTGGTGGTCAAGACAAACTTCTTGGGTCATTTATCGGAACCTATCCCTGTCTTGCAGGGTGTAAGGCAGGGATGCGTTCTTGCTCCTGTATTGTTTAACCTTTTCATTAATGGGGTAATTCCTCTCCTTGCCCAGCCCTCTCTCTTTCCCCCCAAATTGGCAAACTACAGCATTGGCAGTTTACTGTATGCGGACGATATTGCCATACTGTCCCAGACTAGGGTCGGACTGAATAGACAATTGGCCTGTTTCTTGAATTATTGTAATCAAAATCAATTACAAATTAATTATGAAAAGTCTAAGATCTTGGTTTTTGCTCGGTCTCGTAAAGTTTACACCTGGCAGCTGGATGGGCATTTAATATCGCAGGAGAAGGTCTTCAAATATTTAGGGTTGTATTTTCAGACCTCAGGTTCATGGGAGGTTCACTATGAAAGAGCACTAACTGCTGCCAGATGTTCCTCCTTTGCTATTTTAAAGTGTTTTCAAGGCATGGGGGAATCTACTGGCAAATTTGCATTGACTCCGGTAGTTAGAGTTTTTAATGCCAAAGTATGTGCTCAGCTCCTTTATGGGGTTCAGTTATGGTTCCCTTACATTTTGAGTGGTCTGGGCAAGATGGATAGTGTTCAGGCATCTTTTTTGCAAAAGCTGCTCAGGGTGCCGAGGGGCACCCCGTATGCGGCTATTAGGCTGGAGGTGGGCCAACGTAGTTGGTCCAACATGGCCTGGGGTCTTGTGGTGAGCTTCTGGGCTAAAATGAAGCGCAGTGAGCTGGGAATGACCCAGTATTGGAACAAGGACTCTTTTAAGAGTGGATGGGTTCTAGCCGTTGAAAGATATCTTTGCCACATAGGTTTTGGAAGAGATTATTGGGAGGGGAAAGATCTGGCTTCCTTTGCTCGGGAAGCGACCCTTAGGATTGTGGACATTGGTATACAAGAAGAGCAGGCTAGAATCAGGGCTTCTCCCCATATGTCCAATTATCTTTTTTTTGTCCCGCCTCGTCTTTGTATGGCTTCCTTTTTGATGTCTTCTAACTCGCTAAGAGGAAAATATTTATTTATGACTGCTCGTTTCAATGCACTTCCCACCATGGTGCTCGAGGGACGTTTTACGGCCTCGAATTATGTGGACCGCCTATGCCCCTTTGACCAGCAGCAAGTAGAATCTGTCGAGCATGTTTTATTCAGTTGTAGGCTCTACGACGTGCCCCGTCATAAATTCCTGGCCTCCTTTTTGGGAAAATACCCTGGTAGAACTGATCATGGTCTTCTTTTAATGGCCTTGGCCGATATCGACTCCCAGATTAGACTCCATTTCGCAGTTTTTGGTTTCTGCTATGCATGTACGACAATTGTTTCTCCAGTCCAAATGCATTCCTGAATCTGAGGATTAAGTCATGGCATTGTTCAAGGTTTAAGGTTAAGGATATCAAATTATTGGTTTATTGTATCCCTTTTAGTATTTTGCCAGGTAATGGGTTATATTGGCAATATTATTTATGCTGCTTATATATATGTGTATGCATTATGTATGCTGCTATTGTTATACCCAAGCCATAGGTCATTTGTTTTACGACATGGGATTTGTTACATTGTTCTTATTGGCTTTGGCCACAATAAATCTTACTACTACTACTGGTATTGGTATCATTACCGTTTTTGGTATCGGTATTCTTGGTTGTCATTTTCATTATTCTCAGTTGTCATTTTCATTATTGCAATTAAAAAAATGACAATTTTTGTTATCTTTATTGTAATAACAAAACCGAAAAGCACACCCCTATTTTTAAGACTAGAACTGCAGACTGCGGATTCCTTAACTCACTAGCTCACTTAGTTTAGTTTATTAAGACACAGCTTTCGCCATATGCCATTTCCAAAAACAATACAGCACAAAAATTGACAAATTCCAAACAAAAACAAAACAAGACATATAAGTGTATAAAATAACATAAAATCCAATTGTCCAGTTGTAATCCTTACTTACAACAAATTGGTAGAATAATCAATTAGATTAGGAACAATGTTCTATAGTGAAACCTCAAGAAATATATATCTTAATCAAATGGGGGGTACCTGAGCAAAAGTGACCCTAAGGTCATTTCCCTGCTGTTTGTTTTTGGGAAGCCAACCATACAAAGGTTGCAAGGGCTATCACATCCTCCGCTTTAGACAGAGAGAGAATCCTCCTATAGCTTTGACCTGGCTCTGTACACAGCACCTCATCCAAAAAAGGCTGGAGTCAGACAGCCCTAAGATCATTGTAATGGGGGCAGGAAGCCAAAAAATGCTCCACCATTTTCACCTCTCCCTGAGGGCAGGTGCACAGCCGCCTGGCATAGGGGACCTTCTTGTATCTCCCCTCCATCATGGCCGTCTGGACCAACTGGAAGCAGAATAGGGTAAAATTCCTCCGAAGGGTGCAATTAGAGAGCATGTCCAGATAAGGCTCCAGCCCCCAGTTGACCTTAACTAGCCCAAACCAGGAAGCAACCCTCCAGTTCTTTAAACCTGCCATATCGTCCTGCTCTGTGATGTCATCTATCCTGGCCTGGACCTCTCTCTTGCTCCCTGCTAACGGATGGCCTACAAAGATGGCAAAAGAAAACCCCTGGCTCCAGAGAAGATGTCCCAAATACCCGAGCCATGGGTAACTTCTGGAGCCAATATACAATAGTTCTTCATCCAGACACAAGCGGGGAAGCGTACTAGCTGGTTTGGGTTTTTTAGTCTTAACTTTGAATTCCTACTTGCAAATGTCTTAGTATTGCTGTGGCTTAGAAGTTTCATTCTGCTTTTTGTGATTTTTCTGTTCGTTGCTGCATTTTGCTAATTTTGAAAAACATTAAAAAAAATTACATGGTATTTAGTCAGATACTGTGCTTGCTTGAAACTATCTTGAAAGAGTCACAAGGAATTCCATTGGAAGCCAGGTCTCTGCAGAACCTGTATCTCAACATATTATAGGGTTATATTAATCTCCTTACCTTACTTGGAAATACAGGTGCACTGTCTATGAATAGACCTAACAAGCTTGATGAGAACCTGAAACCTGAATTAAATTGACTTAGGCGCAAAATCCTGTTTGAACATCTCCTGCTCCTCATTTCTCATCTCTGGGTACAAAAAATCCTAGAAACCTCCCCATGGGAAATAGCTATTTCACAATGCATGCAATCAGCATCACAATGCTCTGAGATGTAATGATCAGATAAAGCGTAAAAATAGATTTTTTTTCTCCTCTGGACCAAGAGAAGTCACTCCATCATTCCCTCAGATAAAAGGTACCCACTACTAATGGAAATAGGGTGAAAACAGACATGCATTTTAACTCTACTTTAACACCAATTTAACATTTCTTATGCATGTTGCAGGGCTGCATATGGCACCAATAAAGCACTGCAACATGCAAGATATGTTAAAATGGTGTTAAAGTGGAGTTACATGCATGTCTGTTTTCACCCTATATATTTTCTGGGTGTCCTGAGAAGAGATGACACATACTGTCCTCTATGCCATATTCTTTTTGAAGTAATTGGCACAAGAGATATGCTGGATGAATGGTTAAGGCACTCAGCTAGATGGGTGCCTGTTGACCCAGCTGTGAATGGATACCTGATTCATTGGGAAAGGGAAGTCAAGGGCAGTTGGACATGGTACCAGGTACATGGCTCCAGATGGACTTTTTGTGGCTAACTGGCACCCCTCTTTGTGATGGGATTTGGGAAGGAGGCAGTCTCTCAGCTATGTATGTCCCAAGCCATTTACCAGGACCTGGCCACCACCATCCACGCTTTCATCATCTCAAGACTGGACTATTGCAACATGCTCTACGTGTGGCTACCTTGGTGATGGTTCAGAGATTGCAGTTGGTGCAGAACGCGGTGAGCCATCTCCTTATGGGGGAAGGGTCATCATGAACACATTACACCAGTGCTCCATCTTTTACATTGGCTGCCTATAGTCTTCCGAGCCTGATTCAAGGTATTGTATAAAGCTGTACATGGCCTGAGCCCTGCCTACCCCTGTGATCGCCTCACGCCCCGGGTCCTGGATCAGCCCCTGCAGTTGACTGGGGGCGCCTTCCTTGAGGTCCTCCAAGCTGGTCAGGTGGTGACAATGGGGAGGGCATTCTTGGTAGTGCATCCAGGCTGTGGAACTCCCTTCTGATGGAGGCCCACTTGGCCTCAAACAGTCCCCTTTCTGCAGACAGTGCAAGGCCTGGCTGTTCTGCCAGGCTTTTGTTGAGGGAAATGGATGAAGGGTGGGGGTTGGGAAGGAGGGAGGGTTTTTAACTCCACTTTTGTGTATTATGTATTTTATGGTTGGCATTTTTCTATTTCTATTTTTATTTTGTATTTTATTATTGATGGTTGTTGTGAGCCACCATGAGCTGCTGTTGGCAGGAAGGTGTGGGCTAGAAAAAGAATAAATAAATAAATGTAGGGCTTTATAGGCCAATACCAGCACTTCAAATGCTAGTGGAAGCCCCTGCGGCACCTTGAACTGGAAGCTACTGGAAGCCAGTGAGGACTCTGGGTGTTTTTAAATGAGCAAGGTGGGCAGGGGGGTTCCATGACTGCTGGCTGGCACAGTTGCAGGGTGCCTATGTACGTGATGTCCACGGGGAGCACTTTACACAGGCAACTCCCAGCATGGCTATCTGAACTATAGAGGCAGCCTCCACACATGTGGCTGGCCCCACACAGAACACTCCCAATTTGTTGGTCATTCTCCATACATGGCTACTGGATGGGTCACAGCAGGAGTACGCTCCCCTACACACCACTTTCACATAAGCAGTTTGACACATGGTTGGGGGGAGACATGCGTGGATGCGGCTTGTTTAAAAACACCCTCTGAAACAGTGCTGTAATGCGTTACTGGTGACCCACCCCAGCAGGAAGTAGTCTACTATGGCATTCTGCACCAGCTGTAGCTTCTGAACAACCATCATAGGCATCCCAATGGAGAGTTCACAGCAGTAGTCTAGCCTCAAAGTTATGAAGGCTTGGATGGTAGACAGGTGCAAGTCTGAAAGAAAAGACTGCAGCCTTCTCAGCAAATGGAGTTGGTAGAAAGTGTTCCTACCCACCACCACAACCTGAAATTGCAGGCACGACAATGGACCCAGGAGCATCACAAGGCTGTGAACCTGGGTAACCAAAGGAGGCCAAACCCTGTGACTGATACGTGCCCCTATCTCGTTCATGTCCCAAGGTCAACCAAACACTATCATTTTAGTTTTCTCTGGATTCACATCAATTGGCTCATTGGAATCCACTCCCCAGCTGCAGTCAGGCACTGAGTAAACACTAAGACTCCAGAATCTGAGTTGGGTCAGATAAAAAAAGGAAGAAAGATAGAGTTGGGTGTAATCAACAAACTTATATTGATGGGGTCTGGCGTGGCCCCCTCTGGTTGATCAGGTTTGTAGCCTCAGAGAGCTTCTGGATCCTTTGCTACATCTGGATTACTTCCCCCTTCCCTCTCTCCCCTCCCTCTGTCTTCTTTAGATTGTAAGCTCTTGGGCAGGGACCGTGTCTATTTTATTCTCTGTAAAGCGCCAGGTACATCACTGGTGCTATATAAAAGCTTATAATAATAATAAGGTTGCAGCAGTAGGCAGGAGCGCTTTTCACCAACTCCATCTGGTGAGAAGGCCTTTTCTTTCAGACTTGGATCTGGCCACTGTCGTCCATGCTTTCATCACCTCAAACCTAAACTACTGCAATGTGCTCTACTTTGAGCTGCTCTTAGTGATGGCTTGGAGGCTGCAGTTGGTGCAGATGTGGTAGCTCGCCTCCTTACGGGGACACGTTGGCATGAGCACATAACGCCGGTGCTCTGTTCGCTGCACTGGCTGTCGATAGTCTTCTGGGCCCAATTCAAGGTGCTAGTGATAACCTTTAAAGCCCTAAATGACCTAGGCCCCATCTATCAGAGGTATCACCTGACTCCCCACATCCTGTTGTGGACTCTGCAATAGGCCGGGGGGGGGGGGGACTTCATGGAGATTCCAGTTTTTCGCCAGGTCTCAACTATGAGGAGGGCATTCTCGGCCATCACACCCTTGCCATGGAACTCCCTCCCTCAGGAGGTCCGTCTGTGCTCAAGTCTGGCGGTCTTCCAGGAGCAATATAAGGCCATCTTGTTCCATCAGGCTTTTGGCAGTGTGGATTGAATCTGGGGGGAGGGAGGATTAATTAAGGGGGAGGATGGGCTGGAGTTGGGTAGGGAGGAGTGGACTAGAGCATTTTTGGGGTTGTTTTCATATCAGAATCTTTATATAGCATTTATGCAGCTAGTGGATTATTAAGAAGTGTCACTTGGAGAATCTCTTTAGACTGTCTCTGTTAAAGAAGAGACCCTGTGCCAGGAGGATGGGGTATAATAAGTCACAGGATGCAGTTTGTATTGGACTCCAATAATTGGAGGAACAGTTATGTGTTCATGTAATTAGACTATATGGATTAAGGTACACGAAGGGCAGTTAAATTTGAAATAATAATAATAATAAATAAAATTATGCTATGCAGAATGGTAGGAAGATGGCATAGCACTGAACTTTTTGGCAGGATCAGCCCCCATACATCAGGCACATCAGACTCGCTACCCATTGACAAGTGAATTTTATTTACTGTGCTGTATAGTTCATTCCCAACAAAATGTCAATCCACGATACTTTTCAGCATAAAATCCAGCAACTTCCTTCCTGAGGTATTACAGGTTGCCATCTGCTGTAGGCCAAAGTCCTTTCACACTCCGCAGGTGAGGATACGGGTTCAGGTGGCTTTTTTTTTAGGGGTTTAGGGTGGGTTTTTAAGGGAATGTTTATGTGTTTTTATATGTTGTGAGTTCCCTGAGCCTTAGGAAAATGGTGGGGTATACATTTGAATAAGTAAATAAATAATAAAATAAGGTGTTCCTCTCCGGGCCTCCATGCCAAGGAGCTGGCCACACAGGGCTGAATGCTTGGACTCCTGCTGCACTGCATGTTTGGGCCCGCTGCCGATGGGGGACAGAGGATTGGGTGCGCTCTTGCCAGCCACCCAACAGTTTATTGGGGAGGACAGAGGGCACATCATGGAGCAAGCCCGTGTGGCTAGGTGTGCTTGCCTCACCACACTTGGGGCGACCCAGTGAGCTGTGAGTGATGGGTGCTAGCGCTTGTTGCTCATAGCCACATCGCAGTTGGGGTGGGATTCTTGTCCACCCAGGCTGATGTGGGGATGGGAGCCCAGAGGAGCTGTGCACATGAGGGAGGCCTAGAGGAGTGCACCTGCCTGCTTCTCTACTCCCCCAATCAACTGTTTGTTAGGGTTGGAAGAGGGGGACATGTGTGGCTCCTCTGGGCTTCTCCTCCATCAGCTGTCCGTTGGGTGGATGGGGGGTGGGGATCCTGCACTATCCCAGGCTCCCCTCTCCCCTGATCCACCTGACTGACAGCTGATGGGAGGGACGGGGGGCCTGGGAAGAGGGTGTGTGCTCTTCCTGGGCTCCCCCTTACCCATCCCCCTGTCAGGCAGTGGGAGGAGCACATGTCCTCCTCTGCCCCCTCCCCCAACAGCTGCATTTGGGCAGTGGGTCAATCCTGCATGTAGGGGTGGGAGGATCCCGCCTCTGGCCATGGTGGTAGCACCATGATGGGCCCAGCTGGCTACATTCCCCCTGTTGTGGGCCCGAGTCCCTGTGCTGTCCCTGCATTGTAGTGAGGCCAAGTGCCCGCCACAGGGTGGCACTGGAATTGGGCCTGGGCAGCTTGTCTGGCTGTACCCAATGTATGTATTCACCTCAGATCAACCCCTATGTTGGTTTTTTCTATCTAATTTCTGTCTGACTGAGCTCTCCTCTCTCTGGTAATTGCATATTTGCTCTCAGGCCATTGAGTTTCAGGTATCTCTTCTTCAGGCATTCTAGCATGTTAATTCTTGTACGATAAATTTGCCTTCTGCAGTTAAAGCAATTAGATTTCCATGTTTTAGTGCTGCATCAGAGATTCTGTGAATTGATTGGAAAGAGTCATTGAGGGATGGAGAGAGCCCTTTCTACACCTCCACCAACTTCCAGCAAAGCAAGTCTGCAGTGTTTCTGGTCAAGTACAGCCAGAAGTCTCCATCCTTTGGCACTAGCAGTGCCTCATCAATCCTGCAATATTTATCATGCCAGACTATTCCACATATTAATTAACAATGACTGAGGCCCTTTTTACACAAAACACTCCCATTCACGTCCACCCATAGAACACGTGGGGGAGAATCTCGTGTGGAAGTGAGAGTGCATGGGTGTGCACTCCCATGACCCATTCATCCCCACCCACCTATGGAGTAACTGGCAAAACATATGTTGTTCCAGGCATGGGAATGTGTGGGGGATGGGTGTGGGTCCATGGACGCCCACACCCACGCGCAGCACACGCAGGTGGTGCTCCACCCACCGGCCACAGACCTGGCCTGCACCCCAGCCCATTTAAAGAGACCTAAGTCAGTGGTGGCCATCATTAACAAGGCAGACGTTTAGAAGTTAGACATCAGAAACAATTCCTATTAGCCTACTGTTCTTCCTATAAGGTATAAACCGGTCAAACTGTGTCTAAATACTTAAGAAGGAAGACCTCCAACATATTAATTCTATAACTTAACTTAAATTACTGTTGTATAACTGGTACATCAGAACAACAGGTTGCCAACTACATGATAGACTTTCTCATAGCTGGCATTTCACATAGATGGTATTACACATGATGGCACCCTTTGAATGCTTTTGCTACACTCTGGCATCGTGTTGCACAAGCCAGAGGGGACAGGTTTGCCCAGACGGCTGTGAAGCTCATCCCCATGCAAGATTCCTTAAGGCAACTACTGAAATGAATCAACCTCTCATTTGCGCTGCACTGGTTGACTTGAAATCTGAGCTCAGTTAGAACTCTGCCTGTTGTAGTTTTGCAGCGTGATAACCACAGGTAACTGGGGACCTATATCTTGGTGTAATATTCCAGAAAAGTGAGATGGCATCATATATTTTGTTATATTTAGATTAATGCATATATGTCATGCTTTCTGAATAGCCCACTGTAACTGCATTAGGTGTAAAATTTAATTTTAATAGTAAACATAATTGATTAATTTTGAATCAATGCCAGTATAACTCATGCCTGTGAAACTCTGAAGTTTTTAAGCTTGCATGCACTCACCAACAAAAGGTAATGCAGTAAAAGGGATCACCATACCTATTTCTATCTCCCAGTAAAACTCACAGCAAATATTCCATTGGCTTCAATAGGACCAGACTCAGACACCAATCAGACACATGGGTAAAATTTCAAAAGCATGGTGTGTTGTTGTTTTTTTAGAAAGAAAGGAAGAAAGAAAACATTTATTTCCACTCTTGAGGAATTCCAAGAGGCATTCTTGAAGGAGAGATTTCACTAAAATGTAGGCCTTTTTTACATGGGTCGCGGTGCAGTGGGGTTGGTGTTCACACCAGTCTGTGGGTGGGGGGAGGGTGTAGACGGGCACACACCAGCGCACACCAACCCCCACCCACCTCCACCCATCACCCACGCACAGAGCAACTGCCATTTTCACCAGTTGCTCTGTGTGTGGGTGAAGGTGGGGTGCATTCATGTTTGTGGCAGAGTGCACACATGCACGCACAGCCACCCCCCACCCACCCGCCCGCCAGGGATTTTACATGAGATTCATGCATGCATGAACACCCAGATTTCTGGGTATTCATGCATGTGTGCCACCCATGTAAAAAGGGTCAAAGTGATAGTATTTGTAGAGCTGAACAAAACATTTTATTTTTTGTATAAAATGTCAGAATTCAAATTAATATTTTAATTTCACTCCGATCTAAAAAGTTGGATTTTTTTTTAAAGCATTTCACTTTCCATGAAAGACAACCTTGAAGGGTTTGTTGGTGAAAAATGTATCATTTTCATTTCTCAAGAAATTGGTTTTTAAATATGCAGTGACTGCTGAAAGCAAAAAGAAAGTGTGCTTTGACAACCAGAATATCTCACAAAGATAAATACACAAAATAGTAAAATGTTCACAAAAAAGATGACAATTTTTTTAAAAAAAGTAAAAACGGACAGAATCCATATTTAAGAATTGTTTTCATTAAATATTCTAATATCCATCTCTCTCTGTGAAAATGTTTTTTTGGTTTTTTTTAAAGTGCCAAGGCACAATTCAACCCTGGAAGTCCACCTCATGATCTCAGAAGCATGGGAATTTCAGGGCAGCTGGTGAAGCTCCTCTCCTGGGCCAAGTTACTGGATTAAGTTTAGTTTAGTTTATTACATTTTTATGCTGCCCCCTCCTGCTTCTGCAGCTCGAGGCAGCTTACAACAATAAAAATAATAAGCAATAAAATTCAAGGGAAGGTTATTGAGCGGGCAGTGGCACTCCAGCTCCAGGTGCATCTGGATAGTATCGGCTTCCTAGACCCTTTTCAATCTGGGTTCCGCCCCGGCTATGGCACCGAGAC
>QEPC01014540.1:2405186-2428408 GCA_003113815.1 Sphenodon punctatus | reverse complement strand
CGGGGGACATTTGTTCACTGCACCGCCTGAGACTGGGGGCCAAGTTGGTGGAGCAGTTGCTTTTCATCAAGGTGAACCTTCCACTGCTGGGATTCCCCAAGCTGCCCCTGGACATGGACTGATGGTGCAGTGGCACACGCCATTCCGTGCCAGGGGCAGTCTTGGGACAGGGCTCCTCCTCAATCTGGGGTGCTGTCCCTTCCTCCCAATGCCCAGTACCTGCCCTCTCTCGCTCTCTCTGTCTCTCTCTCTCTCTCACTCACTAGATGGCCTCAGTCGGCCTATCTGATTGACCTCATGATGCAGGGTGGCATTGGGAAGCTGTAAGCCTGCCAGCCGGCCTCTGGCTAGATGATCTCAACCCGCCTATCTGACTTGCTCTCTCTCTCATGCACGCTGCACAGTCTTTGCCAGCCTATCTGAATGCCCTGCCAAGGGCCAAGTCTGCCTTCCCTACTACCTCTCATGCCATGCTGTCTGTCTGCCCACCCTGGTTGCCAACTTCGAACCCTGCCTCAGTCTGTCTTCTGCTGCTCATGCCATACTGCCTGTCTGCTGCTACTGGCTCTGCTGCCTCTTCTGTGCCATGGGTTCTGATACAGGGCAATCCAATTGCTGCTGCTGCTCCACCGATGCCTTGCAGCCTGTAATGCCCATCCAAGTAGGGGTGCCAGGCCAGCCACCAAGCCCCAAGCCTTCCCAGCCTCTGTTGCTGCCACTGCTGCCGCTGAGTCTCAGACAACCAGCCATGGCGCCACGGGCACCTCCAGGGGCCAAGCGCTGAGCCTGCCTGTCCGGGCTACTCAAGGTGCCAAGCCCCAAGCCTTCCCGGTCTCTGCTGCTGCTGCTGCTGCTGCTGCTGCTGCTGTGTCTCCCACAGTCTGCCATACTCCCACGGGCACACCTTGAGTGCCCCAAGCCTCTGCTGCGACTGAACTTCCGAACATCCGAATACCCGAACTGCATTCTGTTTGCACCTCCCTATTAGAGAGATATGGTGGTTCAGATGGTAACTTTTGTTGGACTGTGTTCTGTTGGCAACCGTGTGCATTCTTTGGAGCTTCACGGAGGCTTTCTTGAGGTCAACACTAGCCAAGATTAATATTGGATTCATATGCCTACAAGTATAAATGTGTGTGAAGAGGTGATTCACTACATTTGGGTGCTAAGGGAGGAAGACAGAAAATAAAGCATGCAAGCAATGAGATAGCCAGACCCTTTCTTTCACCTGGAATTTCTCTTCTTACTTGTTGTCATTAGGAAATTTCCTCCATTCACCAGAAGAATACAAGAGGATTTTAAGCCAAACATCCAGGGCTGTATTGATCCTTCACAATACTTTCCAGCATCAGTATTAGAGAAGAAACAAATCATCTCAGAGGAAGCACTATAAGTAAAAGGCAAGAGCCCATAGGTGAAGTAGACCTAATGCGGCATCATAAGTATTGCCTGCCTAGGGTTGACACTTTCTGGACTATTTGACATGGAAAGAGGTGGGGCCATGCTGTAAGGGGCAAGGACAAAGGATCTCTCCTGTCCCTTTCTGATAACCATGCCTCTTTGGAGTGTCAAGATGGCACCACTCTCCATAGTAGGTGTGGCAATGTCAAAAATGTGGCAGAAGAGCTGTTCTCCCTACTGCTTTACTAGTGTGGCCCCACCACAGTGCCTCTTTGGCTCAGAAACATGTAGCATCTCTGGGTCAAACCTGGAGGGGTGAGTGTTCATATCATGCAACTGGCCTAACAAAACAGAGGTTCTTTATATTTGCTGGCTTAGAGTTCAGGTGTTCCTCATCCCTGCACATTGCAAAACCCATCCTAGAGACTGCAGTTCAGGGGAACACAGTGCACCTGATCCCTGCCATTCAGTGGGGAATGGAAGCACTATGCCTCACCCACAGCACAAGCCCTAAGCTGGGTTGTGCAATGCTTGTGGAGCAATGGTAATGGGCAGAGAGAAGGAGCTCCTTCCCCTCAGTGCTACCCTGGTCACAGTGTGTGTGTGTGTGTGTGTGTGCCAGCCCTGCACATGCTCAATCTTTTTGCAAACTTGAGGCTAGAAACTTATTTCCAGTGAATATTGGGATTGTTGCCTAATCACATCACTCCAGGAACCGGGGCTTCCGGATCCCAGAAAGTGAAAGTTTCTTGATAAAATGTACCAACAGTGCATCCCTTACAGGGGTTCATGTGCCTCCTTTCAGAGGTCCCCCCCCCTCCAAGCAGCACCATCAGGGAGTCCTTCACCATGAATCATACATGCATGGGGCTGAGACCTTCCCTACCACTTTAACCTGAAGTGAGCAGGGCCAGGCTGGAAGGGGATGGGACAGAGGGACTTTTCCAACCCTCTCTGATGTAGCCTCACCATTTCAAAGAGTCGTGACACTGCAACACTCCAAAGTGGATGGGTCCAGGTCAGAAAGGGGTAGGGCAAAGGGTCTCTTCCATCCCTTTCTGACAGCTTTCAGAGCATTGTGATCTTATGACCCCGTAGCAGGGTGAAGCAGCCATGAGGGCTTCTGGGCCCTTTAAGAGGGTTAACACGGGTCAGAAGTAGCACAGGTAAGGCAGGAGCAGGCACTGTAATGGTGCAGGAAAGCACCTAAGGCACTGCAGCAGTGCTAGCCAGATAGGCTAGGCTGAGTTGACTAATTAAAAACAGCTGAAGTTGGGCATGGTGGGGGGCCAGCCCAGACTTCAGTAGCCTGAGCAGAGAGCCAGGGGGTTAGCTGTCTGGGAAGAAGGAGCTGGAAGTTCTGCCTTAGAATGGTTCCAGGCTTCAAGAAGACTACAGTGGAGGGGAACTGAGTTATCCCACAACTGAGAGGCTGTCTGGAAGGGACCTGGAAGCGGGGAGGGGTTATGAGCCAGAGGGTGATGCCTGCAGTGGAGCCTCGACCGATCAAGAGGGTCTGATGGCCTGTGTGAAAGCCAGAGGGTGATACCTGGCTGAGAGAGACTATGCATAGTGGAGAATTGTGAGGTACAATAAAGAAATTTTATAGCTAGACTCCCCATGCAGGCCTGAGTCCTTGGGGCAGATCTGGCAGGGACTTACCTGGGCTAGGTCCACGCTATCACAAACTGGTGGAGAATATGGGCAGCATTCACCCCTGACTATCGGGGAGCTGAGCCACTACAACATGAGACCTACAGACATGCAAGGGCTCCCAAGGGGGGTTGATCAGAGTGCAGGAGAAGTGCTGTGGAGGCTCACCTGGGAAACAGCTTGAGCTGGAATTGGAGCTAGGGAGAGCTCACTCAAAGGCTGACAGCAGTGGCAGAGCCAGGGTTGCACTCAAGAGGATGCAGGGAGGTGAGGAGCTGGCATCTGAAGAGGATTTAGAGGTACCATGAACCCTGGGGAAGAGGAGCCCCAAAGATATGGGATAAGTGGCTTTTAAGGGGGCTAAGGGGTTGAGTGCCCTCATATTGAGGGGTTTATTTATGGAAGTGTTTTATGGGGTTAGAGTCCCCTGGTATTTATTGGATTAGTTATTGGGTGGGACTATTTATTGGACTTGGACTAAGAGAACCCTGAGAATGGATGAAGAGAACTGATGAGAACATGGATGGTGCAATGAGACTAATGTTTTGTTAAGGATCTCAGGGTTGGGGCCTGGGAGAACTGGGAGAGATTGGGCTCTATCACAGGCATAGTGGGTCTAATAGGGCAAGTAAAGGTCTGGTGGGACCAAAAAGAGCAGGGTTAGATTTGAGTGGTGTGGGCTGGCTTATGGGGAGGAAAAGGCTGAAACCCCAACAAAGCCCAGGAATGTGGGTCCAGACTAGATGCAAGAATGAGAGGCTGGGGGGACCCTACAACTGTTATGACAACTGGGCAGGCACTCCAAGAGGTACTGGCAATGGAGCTGGCCTGGGTACACTGGAAGTATACTGAGGGACAGTGTTGGGACTAACCCAGGCAGGGTGGCGGATTGCCCCCCCCCCCCCCCCCAAGAGTTGTCTTGACATAAGGGATGTAAGGAAGAACAAGTGTCAGGGTATGGAGTAACAGGACCAGGGAGGGGAACCTCAGGGCCCTAGTGCACTGGAAAGCAACGTAAAATTGAGTGGTGTGGGCTGGCTAAAGCAGAAGAGGAGGCCAGAGGAGAAGCCTAAAAGTGGGACACAATACAGAGGACATCTGAGAGGGCTGCTCCTGGGCTCCACATAGCAAGATAACCTTGCTATATGGTTGGCTATAGAGATTGAGGGAACTAGAGCTGAGAGTTGCAGGAGGATATCTAGGGACACTGATGAAGAGTAGAACAGAAGGGCACAGCATAAGGGAGGGCCATTGGGCTGCTCCTGGGGTCCCAAAGAAAAGGGAAACACCAAAGCAGAGGAAGCCTGGCAGAGGCTGGATCCTTGAAGGGCAAGGTTGGGGCGGGAGGCCGAATGCTCAAGAACAGCACCTAAGGCACCGCAGCAGTGCTAGCCAGGTAGGCTAGGTTGAGTAGGCTAATTGAGAACAGATGAAGCTGGGTGTGGCCGGGCCAGCCTGATTTCAGGAGCTGGGAGCTCTGCCTCAGAATAGTTCCAGGTTCCAGGAGACTACAGCGGAGGGGAGCTGAGTCTTCAAGGACTGAGCCAGCCCACAGCTGAGAGGCTGCCTGTAAGGATCTGGAAGGAGTCGGGTATCACTAGCTGGAAGGTGATGCCTGGAGTGGAGTCCTGAGAGACCAAGGGTCAGAGGGCCTGTGTGGAAGCCAGTGTTGCCTGGCTGACAGAGGGTGCTTTCCCACGATACTTTCTGGGCATGATTTGCCTCTGGTAAAGAATCTGGAAGGCAAAGCATGTGTGGGGTTTGTAACATGGGAGTGCCCCCCTGCACATTTTTGCCTGCGATCCTGTGGAGGATTGCAAAGCTGGCTTTACCTACTCTGCAATCTTACACAGGATTGCCAGCAAAAATATGCAGGGGGGCACTCCCACGTAACAAACGTTGCACATGTTTTGCCTTCCAATCCAGATTCTTTCCCAGAGGCAAACCGTGCATATAAAGTAATGTAGGAAAGCACCCTATAGACTGGAGGAGAACTATGAGGTACAATAAAGAACTTTATAGTGAGACTTCACATGCGAGCCTGAGTCCTTGGGCCAGATCCTGTAGGGACTTTCCCCGGTCACGTCCACGCTATGAAGTGCCAGTTTCACCAGTCTATGCATACCCTGGATAACCCAGAGAATATGGGGGTTCATTCACAGTGGGGAGACGATGGGTTAAAACCTGGAGGTGTTTACTTTCTTCTTTTAAGTTTATTAATGACACGTCACTCATGTCATTTCAAACTTATTCATGTTAAATGATGACCAAGAATATTAAATGTCATCAAATGTAATTATTTTGCAGTTTTTGTAAGCAATCAACTTTTGTCTTTTTTATAGAGTTCAAATTCAACTTTAATAATGATTAATCTTAAAAAAATAATATTAATGGAGGAGTGGTATTTTTTTTTTTTTTGAGGATATATGAATGAATGAAACATTTTATTGTTAGCCATAGGCTTTTACAAAATACAAGACCAAAGAGTGCAATAACATTTACATAAAAATAAAATCATAGCGGCCCGCCAGAAGGCGGCTGTCTATCCATCACCATACTTTTAACTAAATTTAGAATTAATATTTGTTATGAACTCACATAACCTATCTAATCTGGATTTAATTCAGCCAAGGCTGTCTCATCTGAATCTCCACTTTGCCCACTTTGTATTGCTTGTTTGGGTGATCATTGATCGAGTCCACACAGAAAGTATGGCATAAGACTGTCTTTCACCCTTGGAATGGAGGAGTGGTATTCCTATCCAAAGTGCTTGAAATGTGGCAGGCAATAGAGGCTCCATGTACACTTCCTGTCCACACTGAAGTTGAAGCAGAAAATGTGTTCCTCCAGGTTCTTATCATGAGTTGCAGGCTAATGAAAACATCTCTGCACATTTTTGGACTGAACTTGCATAGCCTAGTTACTCAAGTGCAGAAATGTTCACTGATGCTCATATTTCAATTCATACTGGAGCCAAAATCATCACTGTATGCTCACGCGCTTCTGCCAAGCTTGATATTATGATTTCCCTGTATTCAAATATGTAGCTCACCAAAAGCATTTTTGTTATGCAGTAGCAATGCCAAGGCGAGTGTCTAACTTTTACAACCCAAGGGCCTTGCCACTATTGTTCCTTCTATTAATAGCTAGTGCTACTTTCATATTGCTCCTATTATGTACCTTTCCCATTTCTTTCTACCACTGCTATGATTTAATGAATTAGCAGTTATTGATGAGCTACCACTCTACAACTTGGCTAGCTGCTAAGGTCAAGGTGTAAAAAGCAAAGACACTACCGTTAAGCAATATAACTTCCCAGACTTGAAATCTGTTTTAATCCTTTCTCCAGAGAGAACTGGCCGTGTGGTATCATCAATTATTAATATAGCACCAGCTATATGCCTGGAACCAAACAGTTATTATTATTATCATTTATTGTTTATATCATGCTAGTAACATACCAGGCACTATTAGAGACAGATCCCTACCCCTAGGAAAGACAAGGAAGCAGAGACAAGGGAAAGGGATATAGGGAGAGACAAGGATATATTCCTGAAGTTGAGAAATGGCAAATGCACATTTTCAGCTTAATTACAGTAGAGGTAGAACTAAATGGTTATATCTGCTGCCATTTGGTATTCAGTCAGATCCATGGTATCTGACATACTATGGAAAGGGCCAGTTACATGCGGTATCCACTTATTGTTTGGTAGACTAATCGGTAAACTGTTTTACCAAGTTACCACATTACCATAGGCAAATGCAGTTTTTACTAGGGCTGAACTGGCAAGCCGTTGCAGTAGCTTTTTCCACCAGAAAAAGCTTTTCCACAATGAGCAGCCCTGTGTGATAGAGACGTTCATTCTGCTACTTCCACTGTTCCACTACTTTCATTCCGCTACTTCCACCGGCTCTGGAACAATGTTTGTTCCGACAGTTTCAATCTTCCGCAATTTCCATCGACACTGTGAAGTAGCGGAACAGTGTTTGCTTCAGTAGTTTCCAAAATTGTTCTGACAGTTTCCAAATTAGTGGAATGCCAACGGAAAAGCTACGGAAAGTCGCACGCATTTCCAAAATGGCGGAATGAAATAGCAGGGCGGAAAAAGGAGTTGCCGTTTCAGCACTAGTTTTTACTTTTCACTCAACGAACAATTGACTTGTGGAACTTATTGCCAGAGGATGTTGTGAAGGCAAGTAGCAGAGCTAGGTTTAAACAAGGCCTGGATAAATTCTTGGAAGATAGGTTCCTTGATGGCTATTAGTCAAATAGGTCGGGAGATGCACATCTGACTGTTAGGAGCTGGGAGTGAACAGAATGGATCATTCCATTATGATCTGTGTTGGCATATGCAACATTCATAAGTTAAATGCCTGCTGTATTAAGAACAGTAACTGACTATAGAGCCACCAGATGGTGCTGCTAAGTTTATGTGTACATGGAAGGGAAATGGGGTTTTGCAGTTGAACTCCTTTGTGTTACCACTCCTTCTTCCCTTCTCTCTCTCATTGTCTCTGTCTCCATTTTGTCTTACTACTAGTTAGATGTAACTAAGGATCTGTGCCCGAGAAATCTTAAGTAAAGTTCTGTTTTTAATAGGGATAGGCGGACATGTTTCAGAAGTTCAGAATTCGGCCCGAACTCGGCCTGTTCGGACGACCGAATCCGAACCCGAACACGAACTGGCCAAACCGAACTCAATTCCGAATGTCGAAATGACTGAACAGCTTGGTCAGTTTGGATTGTGTTCGGGTGACAAAAAAAGGATCACTGGAAGGTCGAACGTGACAGGAAGGGGTAGTACTAGCCACTGAGGAGCAGACTTCCAGGCACCAGGGGTGGAGACGCTTGCAAGAAATGAAACTATCTGCCTCCCCCCTTCCCAACACCTTCTGAGCTAGTCACTGTTCCTGAACAGCAGGCGTTGAGTAGGATTATTAGAGTGCTTTAAGTTTCATTTCAGTTTTGTACTGAAATGAAACTTAAACCTTAAACTGAAACCTTGTGTTGTTTGTGATTCCCCCCATCCCAGATAGATAGATAGATAGATAGATAGGTTAGGGACAGTAGACAGTTGTAGGCGTTAGCTTAGTGACAGAGATAGCGTTAGTGATTTAGTTTTAGTGTTTGTAGGAGTAGGCCTGTGTACTTATTAGATAATCCATTTAGTTCATAGCATTTAGAATAGTTAATAGCAGTTAGATTTAGTGTAGATAGATATAATATTAGATTAAAAAATTAAATAAAAAACCCATATAAAAACAAAAAAACAAATAAAAAACAAAAAAACCCATATAAAAGTTGAATAAAACCAAATAAAAAACAAAAAAAACCATATAAAAAACAACAAAAACACCCATAACAAAACATTTCCTGACCGGTGAACCCAAACCGAATGGCCGAACCGAACAACCGAACCCGAACCCGGCGAATTAACCGAACTGCCGAACCGAACAGATGAACCGAACGCAGACGAACCGAACGAACGAACCCGAACCTCGATCTGTTCGCCCATCCCTAGTTTTTAAACCTTCAGCTGCATTTGTCCTTACTGATTGCGAATCAGTTATTACTCTGCAACAATCTTTAGGGTACATTTCCAAAGCAACCGAGAGTGGCTGCTTTCAGAGATAGGATGCTGGGCTCAATGGACTATTGGTCTGACCAAGCATGGCATTTCTTATGTCCTTATGTTCTTAACAAGCTCCCCCACCCATCCCCACCCCCCAGTAAAGAAACATTGCTCTTTCACGCACTTACATGCATGTGTACACAAACTTCCCATCATTCTAAGTGCATAAAGGGACAGAAGCTCTCCTGCTTATCATTCCACTTAGGTTCTTAGCATTTAATCATCTCCCCATTATCCTTTCAGTTGCTTTCCATGTGAGGCAACCAGGAAAGAGGTGCCTGAGGCTTGAACGCCAGTCTTTTTGTCTCTCTCTCCTGAAAGAGGAACTTTGACCCCTAAAATCCCCTATGCCAAATAATATCTGGCCCAGTACATTGGATTTGATGTTTTGCACCAGACTGGAAACAGAGGTTCCGATTACTGAATGTGTGGTTACAACACCATTGTCGTGGTTGGACCATTGCTTTCTGAAGGTCCATATTCCTGCCCTCCTATGCCCATGGCAGGGTGGAAAACTAGTTAGAATCGTCCACTACTGGAGACTAGTTGAGCCAATTGCTTTACAGAACTCTCTGGGGGATTTACCCACTGACCTTGATGGCTACTCTGTTGATGTCCTGGTTGCTTTGTGGAATGGCCTCTTGACCATGGCCAAGTGGTGGGAATGACACACCCCTCTCACCACTGAGACAGCATAGGCCCTGGTATATGGGGGACCTGAGGCAGGTGAAGCAGGAGGGTAGGAGGTTAGAGCGCAGTTGTTGCTCAACTCACACTGAAGTCAACCGATGGCAGCATAGATAGTTTTTGAAGGACTAAGTTGTGGCCATGATGGAGGCAAAGAAAGCTTTCTTCTCCACTGTCATAATATCTGCAAAGTCTCAGGAGCTGTTCTGGGTGGTGAATGGCCTGATTAATCTGGTCTGTCTATTTAATGAACTAGAGTCATCTAGATGATCTATTGCCCATTGTGACATTTTTATTAATTACTTTGCAGACAAAATTGCTCATATTCATCATGACTTGGATGCTGCAGAGTCAGAGTTTGGGGTCTAGAAGCTCAGCCCTGTTTTGTTTGTTTGGATCAGTTTCAATTAGTGTCGCCCAATGATGCAGAGGATGTTCTTGGAGTTATGAGAGTAACCAAATGTGAATTAGATCCTTGCCCATTGCCCTGGTGAAAGCCAGTCAGAATGTTGCTGGCTGGGGTTGTCAATGCCTCCCTTTGGGAGGGTAGGCTGTCAGACCTCCTTAAAACTGTAGTTATCTGGCCCCTGCTCAAGGAACCATCTTTGAATGCTAACTCTTTAGGTTAGGAACCTTTTAAAGGAAGGTTACTGAACTGGTGGTTGCCCAGCAACTTCAGGCTCATCTTGATGCTATTGGATTTCTGGACCCATTCCAGTCAGGTTTTCAAGTGGGAAGACTTTAGAGACTGTTTGTGGCCTTGGTCAATGATCTGTGTCTGGAGATTGACAAAGGGAACTGTGCCTTGTTGATCTTATTAAATCTTTCAATGGCCTTTGATACAGTTCATCATGAGTTCTTGTTGACACAACTGCAGGACTTGGCAGGGGTGCGCTGGACTGCTCTTAAGTGGTTCCATTCATTCCTGTTGGGAAGGTCCCAACAGGATGGTGATGACAGATTGCTCCTCGTCCCCTCGGGACCTCCCCTGTGGTGTCCCGCCAAGTTCCATCCTCTCTCCCCTCTTGTTCAATATGTATCTGAGGCCGTTGGATGAGATCATTCAGAGGTCTGGAGTGAAGTGCCATTAGTATGCTGATGACACCCTTCTCTACCTCTCTTTTTCATCCAACCCATATCCTGCAGTCTTGGTGCTTATCCAGTGCCTGATTACTGTTGGGGACTGGATGAGGGTGAGCCAATTGAAACTGAATCCAGACAAGACTGAAGCGATGGTGGTTGGCCAACCCTCTGCCTTGGAGAGGACTGGGACCCCTGCTATTGAGGGGGTTCACCCCCCTCTAGTTACTCCGGCTTGCACCTTTGAGTGCTTCTGGACCCCTGGCTATGCCTGGATTGTCAATTTTTCAGGTTGCGTTGGTGACCAGGAGCGCTTTTCACTAACTCCATTTGGTGAGGCAGCTGCAGCCATTTCTTTCTGATTTAGATCTGGCCACCATCATCCATACTTTCATTACCTCAAGGCTAGGTTACTACAATGCGCTCTATGTGGGGCTGTCCTTGATGACTGTTCTGAAGGAAGCAGCTGCTGGTGCAGAAGGAAGCAGCCTGGCTCCTTTAGGCGGTGGGTTACCATGAGCATTTAACACCTATACTTTACAGTCTGAACTGGCTTTCTATAGCTTTCTGGGCACAATTCAGGATCTGCCCGCTCTGCCCCCTCCCATCTGAAAAGGACTTCCAGATGGGATGGGGGAGAGCTGAAGGCAGGAGGTGGGCTCAGTACAGCTTTTCACCATTCTATTGGCTGCTGACTCCTGCTAGCCAATAGAATGCTAAGATATCAGCTGAGTCTTCCCCTTCTCTTGCTTTCTTCCCCTCTCATTTCTGAAAATTTGTCTTTGGAAAGCTTTCCTCACGGAGACAACTGCCAGACCCAGACAAAGTAAGAAAGCTGGGCAGGGGACAGCGCAGCTTCCTCCTCCCTCCCTCCTTCCTTAAATTTCTCTGGGCTGGGAGACCAGCCTGGGTGCCCAGTGTGGGGGAGGGGGAGGGAGAAATCTCACATGAATCTGAATCAGGGTCAAGATGTCTGTGAGATCTCATCCCAGATTCTTGATTATCACAAGATTCTTGTGAAAATAAAATCTATTCTTGTTTGGGTGCTGGGGAGCTGGCACAGGGGAGTCACTTGGCATGGGGAACTAGCATGGGGGTCACTTGGTGTGGGGGGCTGGGGAGCTGGTGCGAGGGTTACTTGGTGTGGGGGGCTGGGGAGCTGCTGCTGGATGGGGTCAGTTGGAGTGTGGGCTTGGGAATCTGGCAGGAACATATGGAATGGGGGGCTGGGGAGTTGGCACAGGGTGATGGAGTGGGGGGCTGAGGAACTGACAGGGGGTCACTGGCGTGAGGGTGCTGGTGCGCTGGTGCAGGGGCACTTGGTGGAACTGCTGGGGATCTGGCATGAGATCACTTATGGTGGGAGGCTAGGGATTTGGTGCTGGGGGTCAGTTGGAGGGGGGCTGGAAAACTGGCATGGAAGCACTTGGAGTGGAGGGGTTGGGGAGCTGGCACAGGGGAAGTCACTTTGCATGGGAGGGCTGGTGAGCTGGTGCAGGGGGGTCACTTGGAGTGAAGGGGTGCAGGTAGCCAGGGCAGGGGAATCATATTGTACATTCAAAAAGCAGGGAAATTATATACTGAAAAAGCCTTCTGTTTAAGAGAAAAGTTAAGGTCGTTACCAATTCAATCATACTCCAAAAAGCATGGAAATTGTAAGCTAAGGCTCCTGCCTTAAGTTCTGTCCCATGTAAGCAGTAAAGACATTGAACAGTCTCACATATTGTGCTTGCTTACAACTTAGGCTCCATGCCCACCCTTGGCCTTGGTCTTTCAGTTCCAACCAATTCTCTTCCTCTACAGGTTGGGGGCAACATGGAAGCTGGGGAGAAGAGGAGCCAGGTGATAGGACAACAAGCTAATTACACCCCCTCCTTTTCCTTTATCCTTTCATTTTGGTTAAAGGTTGAAGGGTAGGGGGAAAGTGTATGTATTGGCACAGGGCAGAGAGGTGTTGGGAGGGGTGTATATTTGGGGAGAAGCTCAGCCTCCTCTCTAATCCACTAGCCCCCACTCCCCTTAAAGACACTCCAAGACTCCTGGGAAATACAATAAGCTGTATCTCGGATAGGGAACGGGAGTAAGGGTGTGTGTGTGTGTGTGTGTGTGAGAGAGAGAGAGAGAGAACAAAAAAGAAACAGGTGAGGAGGTTGAATAATAGGGAGGGAGCAATAGCGAGTACAACAACAGGAAGTCAGCTATGGGAACTGGGTGGAGTGATAGGACTGCTCCCCGTGGTATCCCATCACCCTTCTGAAACACATATTTCACTCAGAACCTTGTTATTCTACCTGTTTGTCATAGCATTCCTCCTGTCAGTCTATCAGTTTTTTGCTGCTCTACACTATCCCTCTTCTTCCCTGTCATCCCACCCATTCTAGTCACTCTCTCTGTTGCCTTATTCATTATTGCTAAATTCTGTTCCCGCCAACTCCCAAAGATACACCTCCACTGTATTCTTTCACAGCCACTTAATAGGATCTGCAAATGACAATAGGATTTATGTCTAAATTGGCATTGCTGTTGTCTCCATTCCTTCCATGGGCATTCCATTTTATTAATTTCAATATGTACCCAAGTTTAAATTCTTATTGAACATTTACATAGTACTATCCCCAGCTTTGGTGTTGATTAAAAAAAACTGATTGGAATTCTGATAGAACCATTTTGCATATGTGCAAAATGACTCAAGTTATTTCAGTTGTTTCGATCAGAATGGAATTTTGTCTGTTCTGGTTTCCAATTGAAATGATGGAACTGACAGTTCTGACGGAATCAGAACACAGGCAGAATTTCCACTTCACCCCTACATCATAGACAGACACTTGTCCAATTAGGTTTTGGAAACATCCAGGAAGGGAGACAGATTCCACCATTTTTCTGGGCAATTTATTCCATTGCCCAAGAGTTTTTACAGTTAGGACATTTCTTCTAATATCTAACCAATATCTACATTGCTGCAATTTAAGTTTATCTACTTTTATTCTATCATCGGTAGCAGCAGAAAACAAATGTTCACCATCATTTGGATATTTGAAAACTATTATGTCCTTCCCCCCCTTAGTCGTCTTTTCTCTGAGCTAAACATACCCAATTATTTGAGCCTTTCCTCATATGACTTGTCTTCCAGCCTCTTTATTATCTTTTTTATCACGTCTTTATTATCTTTATTATCGTGTCTGTGCCGGGCAAAATGGTGGAAACTATCATTAAGAACAGAATTGCTGGGCATGTTGATAAACATGGCTTAATGGGGAAAAGTCAACATGGATTTAGCAAAGGTAAGTCATGCCGCACTAAGCTGTTGGAATTCTTTGATGGTATAAATAAGCATGTGGACAAGGGAGACCCGATAGATATAGTGTACCTGGATTTCCAGAAAGCGTTTGATAAGGTCCCACATAAAAGACTCTTCAGAAAATTAAAAAGTCATGGGATAGGAGGTAGTGTCTTACTATGAATCGGTAACTGGTTAAAGGATAGGAAGCAAAGAGTAGGACTGAATGGTCAGTTTTCACAATGGAGAGATGTAAAAAGTGGTGTGCCCAGGGAACTGTATTGGGACCGGTGCTGTTTAATGTATTCATTAATGATATGGAAAAGGATGTTAAGAGTGAGGTGATCAAATTTGCAGATGACACCAAGTTATTCAAGGTAGTTAAAACACGACCAGACTGTGAGGAACTGCAACAAGATCTTACGAGATTGGGTGCCTGGCATCTAAATGGCAGATGAGATTTAATGTGGACAAGTGCAAAGTGATGCACATAGGGGAAAATAACCCAAATTATGGCTGCTTTTAAACGAGGAGCGCTGAAGCGCCTCCTCAATGCCGCATTAAAGGAAAGCCGCCGGAAGTGACATTCTCCCCATTGCCGGCGGCGGCTGGAGACACGGGGCTTTGGAGCGGCGCGTTCTTAAGCCAGATAATTGAAGTCTTAAGAACGCGCCGCTCCAAAGCCCCGTGTCTGCAGCCGCCACCGCCGGCGGCAACGGGGAGAACGTCACTTCCGGTGGCTTTCCTTTAATGCGGCATTGAGGAGGTGCTTCAGCGCTCCTCGTTTAAAAGCAGCCTTAGAGTACACAATGCTGGGTACTAAGCTAGGTGTTACCACTCAGGAAAAGGATCTGGGAGTGATTGTGGACAATACACTGACATTCTCAGCCCAATGTGCAGCAGTAGTCAAAAAGCAAACAGAATGTTAGGAGTTATTCGCAAAGGGATAGAGAATATAACTGAGGCTGTCATAATGCCTCTATACAAATCGATGGTGCAACCGTACCTTGAATATTGTGTGCAGTTCTGGTCGCCCCATCTCAAAAAAGACATAGCTGAACTAGAAAAGGTACAGAGAAGGGCAACAAGAATGATAAAGGGTATGGAACAGCTTCCGTACAAAGGGAGGCTTGACAAGCTGGGTCTCTTCAGCTTAGAGAAGAGAAGACGGAGAGGGGACATGATAGAGGTTTATAAAATCATGAGTGGTATGGAATGAGTAGATAGGAATGGTTATTTACCCTCTCAAATAGTACTAAAACTAGGGGACACTCCATAAAACTAGCTGCCAGCAGATTTAAAATGAATAAAAACAAATAAAAGGAAATACTTTTTCACTCAAGTCAACGCATAATTAACTTATGGAATTTACTGCCAGAGGATGTTGTCAAGGCCAGTAGTAGAGCTGGGTTTAAAAAAGGACTGGATATGTTCTTAGAAAATAGGTTCATTAATGGCTATTAACCAATCAGCTTATGGAATGAACGTCTTACTGATGGAAACTGGGAGTGAGCAATGGGGAATGGATTGCCCATTGTGACTGTTGGTTCTTCTCCCATGCGATCGAGATTGGCCTCGGTGGGAGGACAGGATTCTGGGCTTGATGGACTATTGGTCTGACTCAGTATGGCACTACCTATGTTCTTATGTTCTTAGTTAAGAAGAACATAAGAAGTGCCATACTGGGTCAGACCAATGGTCCATTAAGCAAAGCACCTGTCTCCGACAGTGGCAATCTCAGTCACTTGGAAGGTCACAATGGGGCAATCCATTCCCTGTTGTTCCTTCCCAGCTCCCAACAGTAAGAGGTTACATTCCCTAAACCTACCTGGCTAATAGCTGCTAATGGACCAATTCTCCAGAAACTTGGATGTGGACGCACTTGCCAGTTACCGACCTGTCTCTAACGTTCCCTTTTTAGGGAAGGTTATTGAACGGGTGATGGCACTGCAGCTCCAGGTTCACTTTGACAGCATCGGTTTCCTTGACCCATTTCAATCGGGTTTCCGCCCCGGCTATGGCACAGAGATGGCGTTGGTGGCCTTGGTGGACGATCTCTGCCGGGAGATGGATGCAGGACGCTCAACACTTCTGGTCTTGCTAGATCTCTTGGCTGCCTTTAATACAGTAGACCATGGGCTGCTGCTGAGATGGTTGCGAGCCCTGGGGTGTCTGGATGGGACTGTCCTTGGATGGTTCTGGTCATTCCTTTCTGGGAGAAGCCAATGGGTTGTCCTGGGGGCTGAGTCTTCTAGCCCCTGGGCCCTGGATTGTGGCGTTCCCCAAGGTTCCATCTTGTCTCCACTATTGTTTAATGTATATATGCATCCCTTGGGGGAGATTGTGAGAGGGTTTTGTGTGCGTTGCTACCAATATGCTGATGACACTCAGCTTTACCTCTCTTTTTCAACCAATCCAAGTCCTGCCATCTTGGTGCTGTCCCAATGTTTGGAGGCTATGGCGGATTGGTTACGGCAGAGCAGACTGAAGCTCAATCCTGATAAGACAGAGGTGATGGTGGTGGGTAGGGCAAGGGAGGTGTCAGCTCCCCTCGTAGAGGGGGGTCCGCCCTCCCATAGTCCAGCAGGTTCGGAGTCAGGGGTTTTGTTGGACCCAGATCTCCACATAGATTGGCAGGTGGAGGTGGTGGCCAAGGCTGCCTTCTGCCAGCTGTATCTGGTGTGGCGGCTGCATCCATATATTTCCAGACCCAACCTGGCCACCCTCATCCATGCCTTCATTACTTCGAGGTTAGACTACTGCAACATGTTCTACGTGGGGCTTCCCTTGATGCTGGTTTGGAGACTGCAGCTGGTGCAGAACGCGGCGGCTCATCTCCTGATGGGGACAGGCCGATGGGAAGACATGAACTCCATGCTCCGTGCACTGCACTGGCTGCCTATAGCGTACTGAGCCAGATTCAAGGTGTTGGTCTTGGCCTATAAATTCCTACATGGTCTTGGCCCCTCATACCTCAGGGACCACCTCCCCCTCCACATCTCAAAGCATCCCCTTTGGTCCACCGGGGGTGCCTTCCTGGAGGTCCCCCATGTAAAGAGGGGGACCAAATTGGAGAGGGTGTTCTTGGTGGCTGGGCCACGACTATGGAATTCCCTCCCAGAGGAAGCCCGTCTGGCTCCGAGTCTGTTGACCTTCTGCCGGGCTAGTAAAACCTGGCTGTTCTCCCAGGCCTTCGGAGGAGGGGAGAGGGGGATGGGATAAAAGGTTTGGGGGGTTGTTTTAGGTGGATTTTTAGATGTTTTAAATTGTGTTTTGTTGTTGTATTAATTGTTATTTTATATGTTGTATGTCACCCCAAGATGCCATGGGCATGAGGGGGTGGCTAAGAAGTGCAAAAAATAAATAAAAATAAATACAATAAATTAACACCAAAACTAAATCTATGGTGGAAGCTAAAGACCATAATTTAGGTTTTGCATTAAGTGGCAAAGAAGAGTGATGCCCAAAGAAAGTTCTTTGCAGAGATGTAGACATTCAGTTAGTAGAAACATGTTGTGTGGCCTTTGGATAGATGCTCCATTTCCCTGTTGTGTACAGCTTGTGCCAAAACCAAGTTCAATCCCTTTAAAATGAAGTTATTGCTTACAGAATTAAAGTACACATTCATATTAATTATACTATAGCTCTAGATGCCCCATGGCTTCAACTTACACTAATGTCACATTAATTTCCATAGAAAATGCTGCTGTTATTACTTAAGCAAAATTCTTGTGGACTTCAATTGAAATTTGGCCTGACTACTCTAGTCTGCGGGAGAGAAGCATAGGAATTAATAGCGTATTTCAAAGAGAGAAGGACAGAGAAAGCAATTATGCAGATGACATTAAAAAATCTTTGCTGGAATACTACTAAACTAAACATATTAGGTGCAAGCAAACTGAGTCATGTTGTAAGGATTGTACTTCTACTTCCTTGGACAGATCTGCACAATTATCTCATAGATCTCTCTTCAGTTAGGGCTGAGATGAGAGCAAGTATTCCTGTTCTGCAGGGAAATACCAAGTTTTTGGGAGCACTTGTGAGTGTTTGTTGGGTACTTTGTCAGTCTCTGGTGAGTCTGTGCTTCTGTAACTGTTGATATCAGCACCTGTGATCGTCTGTCATTTCCCATCATGTTTCATCACTTCCCAGAATTTTTGTCATTTTTTTCACTTTTTGCACTTTTGGGGACTTTTCAAAACTTTTTGGAACCTCACAGCACTTTCATGGCACTTTTACGGCAATTTCTGGCACTATCCCTGCACTTAGCCAGCACGTTTGTGTCTCCACAGTTTAGGGGTGCACATGGGGAGCACACGGGGCTTGAGAGTAGCCCCTTTGCAGCTCTATTGAACTTGTGAAAAATAACAAATGACAAAAACAGTAAAAAAGCTGGTAAGTTTCAGCTTCATGCGACTGAAGGCAAATGTCCTGTTTCTGATGGAAATAGCATTCACCGCAATTTTTCATTTCAGGCCTATCTTCAGTTATTCTGTTCTAAACTCATGATGATACGTAAATATCCACTTCGTCAGACTGCAACAATTCCGTGAAGAGCAGCTGCCCTTGAGTTCAATATGTCACGTTGTAGCAAGTGCTGTCCCGGGATATTTATTTCCTCAAATAGAGGGCAACTCAACTGGGATTGTGCCATTTTTACATTAGTCCTCATTCTCTCCACAAGTATCATGTCAGTTATCAGCTGTTGGGTATTTTATATATGATCCCACATCCGTTTCTTGCCATCTCACTTCAGTCTTCTGGCAGCAAAATGGCTTTGTACCAGTTCATGAATGAAGGAACTGAAGTGCAGGATGTGGTGTGTTTTAATGTTTGAGTTTTCTTCCAATCCCAAGATACGATCCACAACTCACGTAACTCCGGATAGTCCCTTATCACTATTCCAGTGTAAATGATTTGTGGATTGTGGCAGATTACAAAAAGTCTGTGTCGAGGAACAAGGTCCTTTCTGATATGCCTTTAGAATTTGGAGCCTAGTATTGAGCTAATTCAGAAACAAAAACACTGAACTGTACTGTCGCTAACTCAGACTAAGGCTGAGGATAGGTTTTGTGAGGGAGATTCTGGAATTCGTTGAGTATTTTTCTTTGATGAGAATAATTCCCACAGAGTAGCAGATTGCTGAAGAGATCTTGTTAGGGCAGAAATTAAAACCACAGTAATTAGCATAAAATTAACTTCTGTCTCATCCTGAGCCAGGCAAAGAAAGTCTTGATGCATTTAAAAAGATGGAAGACAAATTAAACAAGAGGAGTCATCCATACATAGGGATACTTATTTACATCCCACCCTACCCTAGGGGCAGAACATTACAATTCTTGAGTTTACCTGCACAACAACCCTGTAAGGTAGGACATTATTATTCCTATTTTACAGATGAGGAACTAAGGTTGAGAGAGGGTATTGTCCAAGGCCATCCAGTGAGTTCCTGGTTAAAGTAGAATTACCCTGGTCTTCAGGTCCAAGTCCAGCACCTTATCCACTAGGCCACACTGGATATGTAGAGCACAACACTACCATTGGCTAGCACTTTTTGATGTTATCTTGGGTTGTAGTTCCATTCAATAAGTGAAGATAAAATGAGTATCGCATGCATATTTTCAGATCACATGCTGTATAATGTCAATCTCTAATATTCTGGTGCTTAATAAAAGTAAATGGGGCAAATAATGAAACCTTTAAAAGCTGAATGAATCATTTTGCTCTGTTCCTGAATATCACAAACCAAGCTATGATCATGCCCAGGGAGGGAAGCAATATGTCTGACCCCTTTAAATTGATGGAAAGTTTGCCATTAACGTCAGTGGGTTCCAGATTACAGTTCAGGTTTCCTGAGTGTCTTCTGAGTCAAAACCCTGAGCATTAGCCACAAGCCTACAAAATTTGCCAATATCTAATCATTTAAAAACACCCACTGAGCTGGCAAATAGAACAGGGGTTCTCTAAAGTTTGGTATATGCAACAGGAAAAAAAATGATTACAAGATACAATCAAAGTGGTTGGCTTTAAACTGGACCTACCTTGACCTTTTACATGAGCCTGCATCGTTATGAAATAACACTGAAAAGAACCATGCTGAAATACTAGCCCTCTAAATAGCACTGTGTAGTTCCATGGCAGAGATGCAGGTTTATTTCTAGGCCTGTTTTTGTTTGCCAGGTCAGCAAAGCTAGAGCCTGGAGCAGCGCAGATGTACCAGAGCTAGCCCTCAGAGGAAGAGAGATTCTTCTTCTTGTGGTCAGGAGAAATAGCAGCATGAATGGGTTGAACAGATAGTGAAATTCAGCCCACCTCAGCCAAAATCAGGGACTCCTGAATAGGGAAGGGAAATTAGGCTGCTTGCCCACGCGGGGCAGGGACTAATGTGAGCTTAACTCATCTTAGAGCGGTCATCATGTGAAGTCCCGGATCATGGGCACAGGGGTGGGTGAAACAGCCCTGTCTTGTGTTATTTTGTTGTATGTCAGCCACCATTTTCCACATGCACAGTACAGCCGGCAGCACTTGCACATGCACAAAATGGCCACACACACACACACACACACACACACACAAAATTCAATCATTCCAGTGAACAACAATCAGAATGATCATTTGTTCCAATTTTCATTTGCCATGACTGAACCAACCAGATCTGTTGGAAATGGTATCTAGTCAGAAATGAAGTTTTAGCCCTAGATTTCATGATTTCCCCATACATGGCCACCTTTCTAATAAGGACAATAAGCGTGTCCCCCAGCCCAGATATAGGAGGTTGTACTGTATTTACATTGATTTCATGTGATTACTTTCAATTACTTTAAGATCCTTTCCTTTTATAACTCTTAAGTTCTAAAGAAAAAAGAGTAACCCATCTTTTAGAAGGCTGATTTATAGCCCTCCTACTGAGTATATATTAGTTAATATGACCCATCCTGTCAGAGTCTGGGATAAGTACATATAAAGCATCCCCCGCTAAGAAATATGGGAGGGTCACTCTCACGCATGATTAGATATGAAAATATTTTTGTAACTGAAGCTCTCACAGAACAAAATGCCCTAAACGTTAGCTGAACAGTTCATAGACAAATCATTGGACCACCTTTCAAGACACTCAAAACCAAAGGATATGTTAGGAGGATTTTAACTACTTATTGTATAACAGATGCAGCTGAAAATACATCATCAAAGCAGCTCATAAGCTCTGTGCTGTAGAAGATGGTTTTATTTATCCAGAAAGCAGAAACCATGGCAAGAGGAGAGATTCTCCTGAAGAATCCACCCAGGAATGGCTGCTTACGAGAATAATAGTGCACTTCCCCAGGGCCGGCCCTACTGCGGGGCAGCTTGGGGTGGTCGCCCCGGGCCCCACTCCTGGGGGGCCCCTGCACTCAGGGTCCCCAGCTCCTGGCCTGACAGTAGCTGGGAGCTGGGGACCCCAAGTGCAGGGACCCCAGCCGACTCCGACTAACAGGCAGCAGAGGGGGCCAGCAGGAGTGAGGGAGAGGCAGAGGCCCTGCCTCTCCCACACTCTGTGCCCCCACCCCCTCCACTGCCTGTCAGTCTTAACTAGGGGAAATGTGGGGAGCGGCAGGGCCCCTGCCTCTCCCTCATTTCCCCTGGCCGAAACAGTCAGACAGCAGAGGGGGCCAGCGGCATGAGGGAGGGTGGGGCCTCTGCCTCTCCCTCATTTCCCCTGACTGAGACAGCCAGGCAGTGGAGGGGGCCAGCCAGTGGACCCAGGCTGCTGGTGGTGGTGGCAGATCAGGTAAGTGATCCGATGGCTGGGCTTGGGGAGTACCCCTCCCCAAGTCCAGGCCCAGGTAGCGCGCCACCCCCAGACTGAGCCAGGGAGTGCCCCATGAGCCAGGATGCGCCCCTAGGCCCTCCCGCCACTGGCAGCAAAGCCACCGGCAGAACAATAGGACCCACCTTTGTTCCCTGCCTTGGGCCCTGCATATGCTAAGGCCGGCCCTGCACTTCCCCATCCATTGAAGTTAATGGCTCAACTTCCATAAGTTTCCTAACAGAGAATTGCACCCTAAGAATGAGCATCTATGAAATATAAGGCCAGAAGTCTACTCTCGACTCTGAGACAGAAGCTGACATGGTTTGCAAGTGTAAAGATCAAGTTGGCAGAATAAAAAGTACAAAAATATTGGATTATAGGAAAGCTAATTGCGAAAGACTGTTAAATATAATAATGAGATAAAACACAAGAAAGTAGTAAAGTCAAATGAGAATGTTATCAAAAGATGGTGGGGAATGATAACAAGAGGTGGCATAATCCATAATAGATTATAATTCCTCTGAATGCAATAAAACAAGAAATGGCAATGTGACTTCACATGTGATTGCTTAAAGTTGTGAAGTTAGAAGTAGAGCTGAAATAAATGTTTATATAATGTGTGTGTGTACATATATATGCATGAAATAAAACCCATAAAAATAAAAAACGTGTACATTTCATTTAATACTGTTGCCCAAACCCCATCCACACTTGCCAAATGCCTGGCCAAATAGATAGGTTTTGTATCCCCTCTGTAAAATGCCCAGCCTTTGGGGAATCCCCAGGGGAAAGGAGTTCCAGGGCTGTGCAGCAGTCACTGAGAATGCCTCTCTGCATATCCTTGCCATATAGAACACCCTGTCCTAAGGGATCATGTTAGGACATAGGGGAGAAGATAGTATTTTAGGTATCTGCAGTGAATATGGTACTCAACAATTTCACCTGCTTTGAATCAGGTGCATCAAAGGTAATACTCAAACCATTATTTATTTCCTTCTTTGTTTCTGGAAAAGAGTATCTTTTTGGTTTGATTATTTCAGCTATTTCAGTTAGTACTGCAAACATTAACTAAACAACCAAAATGCTAAAGCTAAAATAACCCAAATACCAAAATGACCAGAATGACCAAATTAAAATACCCTAATCAACAGACATGCAATTACCCTTTCTGTTGCAAATAATTACTTGGATATTCAGCAAACTATAAAAATGCAAATATTGTTTGTGGATATGAAAAATCCTATTTGTCTCAGCTCTGAAGGCAAAACAAAATTTGTCCCATAGATGGAAAATGAGGAAGGCAATAGAACAAATACATACACTCAATTATGGCTTGCAGGAAAAGTTAAAGACAGCCACATCATAAAGAGTTAGTGCTAGCTAAGGGTCTAGGGAAATAAAATGGATACATATATCAGAGGGAAAGATCCAGCAAGTCTATCAGTAACTGTTGGGGAGGAAGGAAATTAACACCCCCGCCCCACAAGAAAATTTAGGAAACAGACATTGATAAAGTGTTGGTGGGATATCTTTGGAAAGGGCTCCACCCCACATCCACAAGCCAAAGGTGCAAGCCCGCCCCCAGAAGCCCCCAGCAGCCTTTGCAGCGCGCATCCCCCCCTGGTGAGCAGGGCTCCACCCCACAGCCACAAGCCAAAGGTGCAAGCCCGCCCCCAGAAGCCCCCAGCAGCCTTTGCAGCGC
>QEPC01014540.1:2368912-2400810 GCA_003113815.1 Sphenodon punctatus | reverse complement strand
TGTCTCCCCCTCCTTGTCTTTTAGATTGTAAGCCACAGGCAGGGACCGCATCTGATTGTATGTTCTGTACAGCGCCAGGTTGCAACTGGCGCTTTATAAATGTTTAATAATAATAATAATAATAAAAGCCCAAATAATGGTCAGTCCAGTTCCTTTATTACATATAGATAAAATATATCAGCTGGGATGAGGGCCCCACATCAAGCATCTTAGGATGTCAGGAATTAGTCAATTTACCAATGGTTGTTAGTAGTGAGTTAAAATTAAGGGCAAAGTACCTGAAAATTATGGCAAATGAATTGTTGCACTTATCTTTTAAAAAGGTAGAGGAATGATTTTAGCACCCAACATTCTTCTAAGTCTCACTTGTATTTATTAAGGGTATAAAATGGAGGGACACGTAAAGCATGTCCAACCTTGAGTTTGAGAGGTGGAGGATAAGCCTCTCCTTTACTTTGACACCCATGTCCTCGCCAGTCCCACCCTGGTTTTACATGCAGGATGAGAGGGGGCCAGGCTTGGAAAAATCAAGAAGATGGTGCAAATTCCCACACTCAAACTTTGAAATGTCATTGCTCCATTGGCACCCATAAGGCACAACCCTCCACCATTAAAATCAATGGGAGTTTTGTCATTGACTTTAGTATGGGCCAAAACCTCCACCCATTGAAGTAACTGAATAAATACAGAGCAAGAAAACAGCTAGAGGATAGTGGAACTGGGTGGGGGAGGAAGTAACATGTTTATACAGAGCATATCTACAAATCTGATCTTTTTTAATACAATCCCCAAATTAGCAGATGAAGATGTGGAAGACACAAGATATTTGGACCTTAATAAACCATTAAATATCATGAAAATCAAGCTAGCTGGTACATAAACACTGTCAAAGGGACTGAAAAGTGGCAGAGGGACTGTAAACAAAGGGCTATGAGAAATGAAAGAGTACAAGGGGGTTCAGGGAGGATTCCAGTTATGCACTTGTTGGAAGTACGCACTTGGTTCACTTCTATCACTTCGATTGACAATGGGACCCAAATACATAAACTACCTAGGAAAGTATTTTTAAAAAACCCTTTAAAACAAATGCTAATATGTTCCTCACCACTGTGGTAGGATTTGTATATAAATAACTTTGACAGTTTGCATATTATTCACTTGTGTATTTCATATGGGGTTTCCTTCCTGACTGTTGACTCACCCATACTCTAGCGCTAAACAATTCTGAACCACTGTGAACAAGGTCTTTGTAAATACTCAAACCAACCCCATAGGCTTCTTTCAGCACAGAAGAGAATTGATGATAACTGCACATACCTTTTTCACAAGGGGACCGTAGTCTCGAAAGCCAGTAAGGATGAAGACTTTGGCAGAGTTCTCTTAATTGTGGAGAAAGGGAGAAACCGCTGCCAAGTATCTCTCACACACACACAAGTCATTCTCCGAGGTTCTGAAAGACTTAAGACTCCACGTTTCCAAGGGAACGCCATCAAACAGAGAATCATTAAACAGCCGCTATCTTATTTCAATTACAAATCAGGCTCCGGCCTTTGCCCAAACATGGTGTTTGTAAACTAGCCGAGCATGACTTCTTATGCAAAAGCTGGGAGCTCTTCAGAGATGAAGAATAAATTATGAGCCTCAGCAAGACTAGTGTCTTGACAGATCTGGGATTATAAAGTTGAAGATTAGCAGGAGTCTCGTGTAAATTTCAGTGTGTATTTGCGTTCGGCCCTATAGATCTCCAGGAAAGAAAACATCTGGGAAAATTCCCCATGGTACAGTAAGACTTTTCTGAAAGGATGTAAAAAAAAAAAAGGAGGGGGTTCCCCCATCCATTCTAGCCACCTACAAGTCACAGCGGAAGCTGAAGGAACAAAGTGGCCTTTCTTATTCATGTTCACTCAAAGAAACAGACACATCTCCCCTTCACTTTCACTGCTCTACCTAAAACAAAATAATAAATCCTTGATTTGATAATAAATCCACATTTGCCACAGGGGAAGTAGCTGGAATCATCTTCCTGATGAAAGCAGGAAATATTTCTCAAACTGTGAGAACTAAGTGGGTCCTAATACAGGAGGAAACGATGAGGAGTTAAATGTTTGTTCTGTCTTTCTCTCTCATGCCAGGGAGGCAGAGCAGTATCTACTAGATGGAAATTGGAATGAGAAAAATTCAAACTGGAAATAAGGCAGAAATGGTTACCACTGACGGTTATTAAAAATTGGAATAAGTTATGTATGTGATGCAACACGTTCTCCATCCTGAGAAAACAGCAGAAGCTACTGTATGAATCAGGATAGTATAGTTAGCAGTAGTGTTTGTTTGTTTATTTTTTCTTTTAAACACACTCTTTCCTCTGTGAGGGAACACAATCTTGGTCAATGCATCAAAATTAAATTTACGCAGGGGGCAACAGCAGCATTTGAACTCAAAACTCAGCTGAGACCAACATGCTATTACTGAATTACACTGGCTTGTCCACTAGAACAAGAACATTCATTTAACAACAAACTTTTATCCAATGTGTTACTATGACAAATTCTCTGGGGTATGTAGTCACCAGTTACTGATCTTGAATCAATGATACAGGAGAAGGATAGAGTGGAGATTGATGCAGTAAAAATGATTCAGAAAACAAGGTGAAAATAGAGAAAACTTTTGGGAATGTTATATGATAAGAGAGTCAAAGAAAATAGCACAGACGCTTAGAGCAAGGGTATATTAATCTCTTTTCTGATTAGTGCTGCTGTATGGAACAACAGAGTGTAAACCAGCTGAGAAAATGGAAATGACTATGTTAGGAACTAGGGGTATGTGAAAGGCAAATGATATATCTGCAGAGGCTAACAAGGAATGCCCAGGCCTGAAGTGAAGTTTAAAGGAGAGCAGGTGTGAGGCCTGTCACGGACCCTTTTCAAACAAAATGCATCTATGCATGCCCATGCAGTGGACATATTTGAGTGTGTCCTGTTTGAAAACAGTGGCAGGTGTGGGGGGGGATGTGCGCGCTCCTGCGTAACATGCATCTCCACTCACCTCCACCCATCGTCCCCGCACAGAGCAACCAGTGAAAACTAGGGATGAGTGAACATGGTTCGGATGTTTGGAGTTCGGACCAAACTTGGTCTGTTCGGACGTCCGAACCAAATGTCCGAACCGAACTCTCAAACAACTGGTCATGTTCACCTGAGGTAGGATGAGTTCGGGGGCAGGAAAAATGTCTTTTCAGGGCCAAAAATTAGGTTTCAGTTTTGATTTCATTTCGGTTTTGGTATTTTTGAATGTTCGGCCAAGTTTGGCCAAACCGAACTCGGTTGAACCAAACCATTGAACCCGAACTTGAGTTTCGAACCGAATGACCGAACATCCGAACTGTGTTCTGTTCGCCCATCCCTAGTGAAAACACAGGTTGCTTCATGCAGGGGCATGGGGACGGATGCAGGGGGGTTGGGCATGCATCCATGAACACACCCACCCCAGTGACCCCACAATGGCGTGCCCACAAACCACCAACCCCAGCTGTGGCCCATTTAAAAAGAGCCACAGACAGGATGTGGGAAGGAAGACTACACTGGTTTCAAGAACGTAGCTACAAAGGGACAGGAAATGCAGCTGCACTGGGGAGCTCAAACTCTGTGATGCAGCTACAA
Organism: Sphenodon punctatus; assembly: GCA_003113815.1. Taxonomy (NCBI): domain Eukaryota; kingdom Metazoa; phylum Chordata; class Lepidosauria; order Sphenodontia; family Sphenodontidae; genus Sphenodon; species Sphenodon punctatus. The sequence continues at coordinate 2,397,154 of QEPC01014540.1, read as the reverse complement.
CCCCTGCTCTTGAGATGGGATGGAGTGGATGACCCCATTCCATCTTCTGCACCAGGACCCATTCTGGCCCAAGGGAATTGTTGAAAAGCAGCGCACCTCCTGGCCACTGCTCCTATTGCTGCTGTTCCATCTTTGTCTGGAGGGGGCTGGGAGCCAGAAGGGCTCGTCCCTCATCACCCCCTGGAGTCAAGGACTTCCACCTGCCAGTGCAAAGGTAAGGGATTTCCCAGGGCCCCAGCTGAGACTGCCCCTCCCTGTGGTTTGAAGGAGAGAGGGTGGGGCCAGGGATCCCTTCCCCGCCCTTCTGGGCCAGGGAATTGCTGAAAAGCAGCACACATCCTGGCAGCACCACAGATGCATGCCACAGGCCGCGCACCAAAGGGTCTCTGCTAAACGACCCTTTGGCGTGGTCCTTTGGGGCGGTTCTGGTGGCTGGCAGGGGTGTCTTTTACATGTTATAAGGTTTGGGGGCTGGATAGATTTGGGAGGGACCATTAGTGGTGTGTTGGTGGAGTGCTTGGTGGAGGGAGGTTAATGTGTTGGAGGTCTTGGTGGGGTTTTAACTGGGTTGTTGGGTGGGTTGGTGGGAGGTTATTTTTTTGGGGGGTTTGTTGGGTGGGTGGGTTTGTAATGTCCTGACCCGCCCAGTAAGAGTGGGGGAGGAGGGTGGGATTGGGTTAGGGTTGGATCCCTATACAAGGGTTTTTGTGTGCCCCTCTGTGAGGGGGGGCAGGAGGAAAGGAGAAGGGGTGGGGGGTCCTCTCCACTGGGGAGGCAGAGCAGCCTAAGGTCAGGGGCCAAGGCTGAGAAGACGGGGGTGTGGGAAACAGCCATTGGGGTCGTGACGGGGCAGGGGATATATGGTCCCAACGGGTGTGTTTGAAGATCTGTGAGGGGAACGAGGTGTTTAGTACCTGTTCCCCGAGCTGTCACCTGGGTGGATGGGGAGGTGGATGGGGATCAGAGGCCCCTTGGGCTGAGGATCCTGCTGCTGAATGCAAGGTCGGTGGCTAATAAATCATCAACGGTCCATGATCTAATTCTGGACCAGGCTGCCAACCTTATATGTCTTACGGAGACCTGGCTGGACATGGAATCCAGGCCTATTCTGACAGACCTTGTTCTGGCCAGGTACTCTGTGCAACAACAGCCAAGGCTTGAGGGATGGGTTCAAGGTGTAGCCGTTGTTTTTAGGGAGTCATGGACTGTGAGGAGGTATCCAGTGCAGTTAACACCAGGGATCGAGACCCTTCATCTGGTTATACATTTGGCAGGGGACAGATTAGGGCTGCTGCTTGTCTACTGTGCACCTTCCTGTCCAGCAGCATCCCTCTTCACTCTAACTGAACTGGTGTCAGAGGTGGTGTTGCACTCCCTGAGGACCTTGGTCCTGGGGGACTTAAATATTCACACTGATGTTGGTCTTGGAGGTGGAGTGTGAGTTCATGGCCGCCATGGCAACCATGGGTCTATCCCAAATGGTCATCGGCCCAACACATGGTGGGGGGCATACTCTTGACTTGGTGTTCTACACTGGCCTTGAGGTTGGTGATCTGTTGGTTGGGGAGGTTTCAACAAAGCCCTTGTCATGGACGGATCATTACCTCCTCTGGACCAGGCTCCTGGCACATGTCTGCCCCCGGAGAGGTGCAGAGCCTATTCAATCAGCTCACCCCTGGAGATTGATGGAACTGGATTGGTTCCTGACTGCTCTGGGGGAATTGCCTTCTGATCTCAACGGCCGTTCTGTCAAGGACCTTGTTATGGCTTCGAACATCTTGCTGGTGGAGGCCATTGACTGGACGACTCCGAGGTGTCCACTCCCCCAGCTCCAGTACTGCAGGTTACCTTGGTTCACTGAGGGGCTGTGGTGCTTGAAGCAGGAAGGGTGGCAGTTAGAGCGATAATGGCGCCATTCTTGGGTTGAAGCCAACAAGTTGCAGCATACAGCTCAATTACGAATTCTTTGCTGCTCTCACAGCAGCCACAAAGTCTCATCCAGCGGAGCTGTTCCAGGTGGTGAGGGGGCTGGTCAGTCCAGCCTCCCTCTACCTGGACGTGGAATCTTCGAGGGCCCACTATGACATGTTTGTCAACTACTTTGCAGATGAGATCGTTCAGATTCACCATGACTTCGGTGCTGTATTTTCTGCAGAAGGAGGAAAGTGCGAGAGTGCAGAAGCCCTGTTTGGTCTGGTTTCATGGGATCTGTTTCAGGAGGTGCTGCCAACGGGGACTGCAGATGTTCTGGGTGCAGTTAGGACCACCTGTTGTGAACTGGATCCATGCCCATCCTGGTTGGTCAAGGCCTGCCGGGACACATTAGGGTCATTGCTGGTGGGGGTGATCAATGCCTCCCTTCAGGAGGGCAGAGTGCTGGATTGTTTGAAGGAAGATGTGGTCTGGCCTCTGTTCAAGAAACCATTGCTTGATGTTGATTTGCTCACCCGTTATCATCCAGTCTTTAACCTTCCCTCTTTAGGGAAGGTTATTGAATGGATAGTGGCTCAGCAGCTCCAGGAGCATCTAGATAGCCTCAGCTTTCTAGATCCCTCCTAGCCTGGCTTTCACCCAGGGTATCGCACTGAGATTGTGCTTGCGGTCTTAGTCAACAACCTGCGCCAGGAGATGGACCAGGGATGTTCGACCTTAATGGGCCCATTAGATCTCTCAGCAGCTTTTGACACAGTTGATCATGAGCTGTTGGTGACTCACTTGCGAGACCGGGCAGGATTGGGTAGGATGGTTCTACAATGGTTCCATTCTTACCTAGCCAGTAGGACCCAAAGGGTGGTGCTGGGGGATAAGTCATCTTCTCCCTGTGACCTCTCGTGTGGTGTCCCGCAAGGTTCTATTCTGTCCCCACTCTTGTTCAATGTGTACATGCAGCCATTAGGTGAGGTCGTGAGGTGGTTCGGCGTGAGTTGTCATCAATATGCTGATGACACTCAGCTGTACCTCTCACTTTCATCGGACCCAGGCCCAACGGTCTCTGTGCCTTCCCAGTGTTTGACGGCTGTGGGGGACTGGATGAGGCAGAGCCAACAAAAGCTGAATCCTGACAAGAGAGAGGTAATGGTGGTAGGGAGAACAGTGGGTGTGACTCCCCCGTCATTGACATGGTTTGTCCCCCGCAGGTCTCCCAGGTGCAGAGCCTGGGGTGCTCATGGATTCCTGGCTCTGCTTGGATATCCAGGTGGAGATGGTGGCAAAGGGGGCTTTCCACCAGTTACATCTAGTTCAGCAGCTTCAGTCTTATTTTATTTAATTAATTTATTTATATTAAAATTTATATGCCACCCCATCCTGCCTCAGGTATCTTGGGGCAGCCAACAACATTTAAAAGCATATTAAAACATAGCAATAAAGCTACAATTAAAAACAACCTAAAATCCCCAAACAAAAAAACCCATACCCACCCTAACCCAACCCACCCACCCCATCTTCCTTGGTGAAGACCCGGTGGAATAGCCAGGTCTTACACTGTCTGTGGAAAGAGGGGAGGTTGGTGGTCAAGTGGACCTCCAAAGGGAAGGAGTTCCACAGCCACGGCGCAGTCACAGAGAACTCCCTCCTCATGGTTGAAATCTGGGAAACCCAGGGGACCCCGAGGAGGGTGCCCCCGGTCGACCACAGGGGCAATCCAGGACTCAGAGGGTGAGGCGGTCCTGTAGGTAGGTGGAGCCCAAGCCATTTAGGGCTTTAAAGGTCAACACCAACACCTTGAATTGGGCCCAGAAGACTATCGGCAACCAGTGCAGAGAGCGAAGCACTGATGTAACGTGCTCGCGTTGGCCTGTCCCAGTCAGGAGATGGGCCACTACATTCTGCACCAACTACGGTGTCAGCCACAGCCGCCGGCTTGCTAGGGGAAGGCTGCGGGCAGGACATCACACACACACACACACAGCACCGACGCAAGCTGTGGGTCCTGGACCCACCACATCATGTCCGGTGGTGCCCCCAGCAGTGCCACTATCACTGGCAACGCAATGCAGGTAGACCACATGGCCGCCTGATGTAGCGTCAGGCCACCCCGCCCACCAGAACGCCGCTACGCTCGCCTGCCGGCACGCAGGCAAGCGGAGCTTGGGCTTGATAACACCGGCGCCTCCCAAGCGGTGGCGCCGGTAATCAGAGATGAGAAGCTGGCCGCTGGATGCTTCTGTGACTGTGTGTGACTCCTTGAACTAAGTTCCTTGTGTTGTTATTCTGGTTTGTCATTTTGTGTTCCTAGTTCCTTGCTCCCCTCGCCCTTGTCCTCCCCATTTTTTCTTCCTTCCCTGAGTCCCTTACTCATATGGTGCTTGTGCAGACTGTGGGGTAAAAGATAGTAGCATGTGGTGACTGAGTGTAGCCCATATCATCTTGCCTGGTATAAGTGGTTCCTCAGGTGCAAGGATTCCCCTCCGGGGCCCTCCTTTTCTCTTCCCCATGAAGTGTGACCGCCCTTCTTCCCGCTCCCGTGTACCTTATTTGTGGGCCCTAATCTCCCACCTGCACTACCTCACCTTCTTCCCTAGCCCCCTTCTGTGCAATTGGGTGAATGAGTGGGTCACGCCATTCTTCTATAGCTCTGTGCCCAATGATGATAGAGGCTGCTACCCCTGTCGGGGTATAGGGCTACCATTCTATCCTGACAGGCAATTTATTCCTGGGCCATCCGTGCAAAGCTTGCGAGTGCTTGTTTTGCATGAGTGGAAAAGGGGCCCCCTAAGTCCACATCCCCCCTTCCCCATTGACATGCAGTCTCTGAACCAGCACCAAGGGTAGCCCCACGTAGAGGGTGTTACAGTAGTCCAGTCTCGAGGTAATAAAAGCACGGATGATTGTGGCCAGATCTGAGTCTGAGACATATGACCTAAGCCGACGTACCAGATGTAACTGACAAAATGCCCTCTTCACCACAGCTGCCACCTTAACATCCAGGCGGAGCTGCAGGTCCAGGAGCACCCCCAGACTCCAGACCTGAGAAACCAAGGGAGGATGGACCCCATCAATGATGGAGGCCATAACTCCCCTGTCTTTCCCCACAACCATCACTTCCGTCTTGTCAGGATTTAATTTCAGGCGAGCGCCTTCATCCAATCCCCCACACCTGACAAACACCGGATAAGCACCAAAACTGCTGGACCTGGGTCGGATGAAAATGAGAGATATAGCTGGGTGTCATCAGCTTATTGATGACACCTCACCCCAAACTCCCTGACAACCTCCCCCAAAGACTGCATATACACACTGAACAAGAGAGGGGATAGAATGGAACCTTGCAGAACCCCACACGAGAGTGTTGGAATCTTATTAGTGGTCAAAAAACAAAACAAAAAAAAACAGCTTGAGTTCTCAGTAGCAACAGCTTACAAGTAATCAACACCTTGGAGATTGTTTCTAGATTAAAATAATCTACTTTATTGAGAAATACATTGCGATAGGAAAGACCTATCCCTAGATCTTACTAGCTAGCTGCCACCAGCATGGTGGCCAGTCATGTTGAAGGTCAGAGAGAGAAGAAAGGAATGGCGAAAGGTCAGGAAGAAGGAGGGAGTCCAATAGGAACTTCCTGGGCACATTCCACTTGGGAGGGGGCTTAGAAGCAGAGATCAGGAAAGGTTAAAGTGACACTCACACTAACTCACTATCTCTACTCCCAATGCCCCTAGTGGTCATTAGGGTTTGTTGGTCCAAAAGGACGATGCCATCTGGAGCTGTTTCTCCAACAGAGAGGCCCCAGGGAAAAGATGAAAACTCACCCAGAACTACACGCTGAGTTCTCCCGGCCAGGAAAGAGCGGAACCATTCAAGAACAGTCCCGCCAATCCCTGTCCGGTCCTGCAGCCGAGTCACCAACAACTCATGATCAATGGTATCGAAAGCAGCCAAGAGAACAGCCAACAGAATCAACAGGGTTGAGCGACCCTGGTCCAACTCACGGAAGAGGTCGTTGACCAAGGCCACAAGCACAGTCTCTGTGCCATAACCCAGACAGAAACCAGACTGCAAGGGATCAAGAAAATTGACCCGGTCCAAATGCTCCTGAAGCTGTCGAGCCACCACCCATTCAATAACCTTCTCTAAAGAGGGACAGTTAGAGACCGGCCGATAGCTGGCCAGGACGCCAACGTCCAATGATGGTTTCTTGAGCAGGGGCCGCACCACTGCCTCCTTGAGGCAGTCCAGCACTCTGCCCTCCTCAAGGGAGGCATTGACTATTCCCACCAGCAACAGCCCTAATGTCTCCCGGCTAGCCGTAACCAGCCAGGACAGGCCCTTATGTCTCAGACTCTGACTTAGCCACAATCATTCATGCTTTTGTTACCTCAAGGCAACACGTTCTACGTGGGGCTACCCTTGGTGATGGTCCAGAGGCTGCAGCTGGTGTAGAATGCAGCGACCCGGCTCCTTACAGGGTCAGGTTGCCATGAGCACATTACACCAGTGCTCTGTTCTCTGCACTGGCTGCCTATCTTCTTCTGGGCCCAATTCAAGGTGTTGGTTCTCACCTTTAAAGCCTTACATGGCCTCAGCCTGACCTATCTGTGGGACTGCCTCACTCCCTGGGTTCTGATTCGACCCCTGCGGTCTGCTGGTGGCACCTTCTTGGAGGTCCCCCGAGTAAATTGGGGGGGCACTATGGAGAGGGCGTTCTCAGTGGCCGCACCTTGGCTGTGGAACTCCCTCCTGGAGGAGGCTTGCCTGGCCCCAGAACTGCTGACTTTTGTCAGGCTTGTAAAACCTGGCTGTTCCGCCAGGCATTTGGTGGAGGGGATGGGTGAGGGGGGAGATGGGATGATGGGGGGATTTATATTATGTTATATTTTAATTGAATTATTATTGTTATTTAGTTTTCATTTGTTGTAAGCCATCCCGAGCTGCCTGTGGTCAGAGAGAATGGGGTATAAGAATTTTAAATAAATAAATAAGCAAACAAATAAATAAATAATAAACTCAGCTATACCCCCAATTGGCTTGGACATACAGAAAGGAAAGGCAATGATTGTTTTCACAAGAGTACAAACTGTAGTGGTGGAAGGAAAGAGAGCAAGAGGGAGGTCAAAGATTAGATGAAGAGAAGTGGTGAAGAAGGACTTGAAGCAATAGAGGAAATGACACAAAATGAATGGAGAGTGGGGACAGGCACAGACCTCAACGTAGGTGCTTCTGGGATGGGGAGCACCCCCTAGCTCCCATCTGGTCCTGCCACTTCTGAACCCTTCAAGCAGGGGGTAGGTCTGCATTGGAAATGGGCAGGGGGAAGGGACTCCCTTGCCCCATTCTGATGTGGCCACACCGCCTTACTGTGACATCCCAACACTCAGAGACAAGGTGTGGCCATGTCAGAAAGGGGCAGGGCAAAGTGAGTCTCCAACTCTTTCTGGTGTGACCACACCCCTTTCCTGAGCGTTCTGACATTGCAGCACTTGGAAAGGGGTGTGGTCATGTTGGGAAGGGGTGGGACGAAGGGACTCTCCCACCTTTTGCATCCCCCTGAATTTAATTCTGCAGGCACTAGGCCTCAAATAAAGGGAAATTGTTAAGAAAAAGAAGAAAACTATGCATTACTATAAGAACCAACTATAAGAATGCATTACTATAAGAACCAGAAGATGCCTGAGTTTCCCATGAGCCTTTGAGAGCAGAAAGACCATTGCCCTGAATTCTTAACTCCTAGACAGACACAAGTTCCACACTCTGGGCATCTATACAAAGAGCTGTTCATTAGCTGGCGCTTCCTGTCAGGCTGTTAAGGCTAACACAGGTTTACCAAAGAGCTAATCCTTGCTAATGAAAAGTGTTCAACAAAACCTTCTTTCCAGGGAGCCTGCGCACTTACCCTTTACCAAGAAGTGAACAGACAAAGTGCTTCAGGAAACCTGCCAAACAGTAGCTCATGCTTGTCAAACAAAGCCCTGCAGTCTTCAGAGGGCTAAGGAAAAACACTAGTGGTTTTTGTTTTCTTGGTTGGATCATGGGTATTTTTCATTCTTTTCCTTAATGACGTTATAGTCACAGCTAAAAACAATGCCAGCTCTGTCTTCACCTCTTCATCTTCATGTATGTTTCAGTGTGGGCTTGAGCATTACGCTTGTGAATTCCTTCCTTCCTTACTGTCGCCCACCTGAATGTGATGCAGACATTTTCTTGCTTCAATGAAGGACCCCACTGGACGTATGCCATGCTTCCTACCACCCATTACTAGGCAACTGTATCCGCACAGTCTACTAGCCATTCATGGCTCTAGGGCTTTGTTTTAATGTTGGTATTTAAAAGACCAGGTTTGCATAGAAGGGGTCTATTCTAGAGGGTTTTTATCAGCTAAACTGCAATTAAGCACTATTTATTTATTTTTAAAAAAACAACTCACATTAAGGATATCTTTGGGTATTGCCATCTTGTATCATACTAACAACAGGGACGAAATATTGAGATCTGTGTATGTGTGCATGAGAAAGAGAAAGATGACACAAACTCCTGTGTTGTGTGAATGAACCAAGATACAAATCCACAGAAGTAGAGGAACTCAGTGATAAAGTATGGGGACTCTTGAACAAATTGTGTGAACCTGAACAAGAGGGATAGTGGGTGGCAGGAAACCTCTCTCCATGTGCAAATGGACAGTCTTACACTCCATGAAACTTGAATACATGACTAGTACAAAACTGCATTATTGATAGTTTAATTTATTAATTATTAATTATTAATTACTTATTATTGTTGTTGTTGTTTTGTTTGTTTTTGTTGTTGTGGCAGCAATGTGCCCAGCTCTGGGCAGTAATGATTAGAGACAGATCCCTGCCCCGAGGAACTTACAATCTAGGAATCTGGTTAGTATCTGTATATTGATGACGATCTCCATAGAGAGGCCATAATTTCTAGATAATGTTAATCAGGAACGGCAGGGGCACCAGCAGAATTTACTTTAGAGGAGGGTACAGGGAGGGCATAGAGACTATGCCCTTTCTAAGTATAATGATGCCACAGTGCTTGGAAAGGGGTGTGGCCGTATTGCCCTTTTCTGATGTGACCACAGCCCTTTTCCAAGCATAGTAAGAACATAAGAACATAAGAAGTGCCATACTGGATCAGACCAATGGTCCATTGAGCCCAGCACCTGTCTCCGACAGTGGCCAATCTCAGTTGCTTGGAGGAAGTACCCAATAGGTACCTATGGGGCAATCTGTTCCCTGTTGTTCACTCCCAGCTCCGACAGTAAGAGGTTATGTTCTCCAAACCTACCTGGCTAATAGCTACTAATGGACCTATCCTCCAGAAACTTATCCAACCCTTTCTTAAACCCAATTATACTGCTGGCCTTGACCACATCTTCTGGCAACAAATTCCACAACTTAATTGTGCACTGAGTGAAAAAAATACTTTCTTCTTTTTGTTTTAAATCTGCTACCCATTAGTTTTATGGAGTTTCTCCTAGTCCTAATACTATCTGAGAAGGTAAATAACTGTTCCTTATTAACATGCTCCACACCACTCATGATTTTATAAACTTCTATCATATCCCTTCTCAGTCGTCTCTTCTCCAAGCTGAAGAACCCCAGCCTATCCAACTTTTCTTCATACTGGAGTCGTTCCATACCCCTTATAATTTTTGTTACCCTTCTCTGTACCTTTTCTATTTCAAATATATCTTTTATGAGATGGGGCAACCAGAAATGCACACAATATTCAAGGTGCAGTCGCATTATAGATTTATATAGTGGCATTATGATACTCAGTTTTACTCTCTATCCCTTTATGAATAATTCCTAACATTCGGTTTGTTTTTTTGATGGCTGCTGCACACTGAGCTGAGGATTTCAATGTATTGTCCACAATGATTCCAAGGTCCTTTTCCAGAGTGGTAACTCCTCATTTAGAACCCAGCATCATGTACATATTGTTTGGATTTTTCCCCCCTATGCGCATCACTGGGTGAAAACAGACATGACGCTAACCACCCTTTAACCACCCTTGGTGGTCATTAATGCATGTTGCAGGGCTGCATAGGGCACCAATACAGCCCTGCAACATGCATAAATAACCACCAAGGGTGGTTAAAGGGTGGTTAGCGTCATGTCTGTTTTCACCCACTGTGCACTTGTCCACATTAAATTTTACCAGCCATTTCGATGCCCAGTCACTCAATCTCACAAGATCCCCCTGAAATTCTTCACAGTCTGCTTGTGCTTTAATTACCTTGAATAACTTGGTGTTGTCTGCAAATTTGATCACCTCACTCTCCTTTCAAGATCATTAAATGAAATACTTTATTAAACTCCACCGGTCCCAGTAGAGATTCCTGGGGCACTCCATTATTTACTTCTCTCCATTGTGAAAACTGACCATTTAGTCCTACTCTTTGTTTCCTATCCTTTAGCCAGGTACCAGTCCATAATAGGACACTGCCACCTTCTTAATTTTCTCAAGAGTCTCTCATGAGAGACCATAGCAAATGCTTTCTGCAAATCCATATGCACTACACCAGCTGGCTTCCCCTTATCCACATGCTTGTTCACACCCTCAAAAAATTCCAATAGATTAGTGAGGCACAATTTCCCTTTGCTAAATCCATGTTGATTCTTCCATATTGAGCCATGTTTATCAATATGCCCCAGGATTCTGATTTTAATAATAGTTTCCACCATTTTGCCTGGCACAGATGTCAAGCTCACCATTCTGTGGTTTCCAGGATTGACTCTGGAGCCCTTTTTAAATATAGTAATGTTATGACACTCAGAAAGAGAGCATGGGCACATCAGAAAGGAATGAGAGAGCTGTTTTGCACCTGCCCCTTTCTGACATGGCCAGGTCCCCTGCCTGAAAGACTTGGAAGGGGCAGGAGCCAGGGGGCTGTAATTCCATCTTCTTGACCCATCTTCCCTGCACTCATGAATGATACACAACCCCATATTAGGAGCAGAGTGGAATCTCAGTGCCCTGGAGGACTTCTGGAAGGGATTGTACCCTCATGATGGACAATTCTAACTGGACATCTAGAGAGCAAAAAGGGTGAGCATGCCTGTTGCACCCTCCCTTAGAAGGGTGTAGTGTGTGTTCTCCACTGTGTGTCTCAACAGCTGTGGTGACTGGTTCAGGATAAGGTTGCCCAAGCCATGCCTTTGCAGAGTACTTTCATCCATCCCTTGGTGTTCAAGGAGGGGCAACACCCTATTCTCCCTAGATTGGGGAACTGGCAACAGGCCAGGTTAAGGTCAGAAACAGGGGCATAGCTAGGTTGGAATGGGTCCAGGTGCAAGAAATGCCCCCCCCCCCCATCACCGTCCTCTCCCCTGTCCCACTCCCTCCCCTCCTTTCTCCACCCAGCCCTCTCCCTTCCTCCACTTGCTCCACCTGAGCACTGGAGGCTGCATCTGCACTGCCTGTCTCATCACTGATGCTTACTCCATCCTCTGCTGCCTGACAGGTGGGTCCCATGCACGCCATGTTGCAGGGACTTCCACACCCACTCACCCCAGTCTCCACCCGGTCATGCAGCAACAGGACAGGATTTGTGAGCCCTGACAGCCTGGGCCTTGCCCCCTCCCTCCCCCAGCCTGGGCCCTATGACAAATGTCCCTCCTGAGCCTATGATAGCTACTGTGCTGGTCAGGAAGATGAAACTGATTCGGAACAAAAAAGTCAGAATCACATCGAAAGTCAAAGGCCAGAGCCAAGTCAGGAGCTGAGGCAGGAGTTAGAGGCAAGGAAAGGCATGGATCAGATGGGTTGCATGGGTATGGAAGAGGCAGGAGCAGAGCTTGTTGGAGGAAAAGATGAGTCAGAAACAAGGCAGGAGTCAGAAAGAGAACACAAAGGGGGCTGGATTACAAACGCCATGATCCAGGTACAGCCAAAAGCCAGGTGATCTTTTAATTAGAGACAACATTCCATTTCATGTTTGTTCTTATAGAGCCCAGGTCAGTCAAAGAGGATGCAGTGTGGGCCAGCCAATCATAAGGCTGCAGCATAGAGTAGCTGCTAGAGGGAAACTGTCCTCCAGGAACACCTACTGTTAAAATAGGGGCTGTAGACAGTCCTCAAGTAGCAACATAGCAAGAGCACTTGCCAAGGACTTGAAGAACCAAGTCTGAGACTAGTGGGAGTTAACACCCCAAGTGCAGGAACCCCAGCTATTTCATACTCTTGTCTGCACTGAAGACAAAATTGAGAAACAATAAAGGCAATATGATTGCCCTTCAGCACAGAATCCAAGCACAATCTAGCACCCAAAGAGCAGAGAAGTTTAAGTACCCATTTGCAACAGTAACTGTCAGGGCTTCTGGACATGGCTGGACTTGCAGGATAGAATGCATGCAGAGTCAGAGCAGGATTGGAGTCCAAGCAGGAGCAAAACAGGGAAGCAGGTGGATTAGGAGCAGGGCCAGGAAACAGGAGGACTAGGGACGTTTTTTGACGAGCGGGGGAATCTAGTGGATTGACAAATCCACTCTTTAAAAAGTCATGTGGGGAATGTTTACACATATGGAAGTCACCAGCTGTCATTGAAAACAGCGGTGTCCGGCTGGCAAATTCTGGTACGTGTAAACGCTCCCCATGCGATTTTTTAAAGAGCGGATTTGTCAATCTGCTAGATTCCCCTGCTCGTCTAAAAATGCCCTAGAAGCCTGGCTAGATACAGAGACCCATGAGTTATCTTGTCGACGTTCCTGTCTCTTTTGGGTAGATCTAACACCAGGAGTCCAGGACATGGCCAGTTGAGAAGTTTATTTATTTATTTTATATTTCTTAGCCGCTCCCTCATGACCATGGCATCCAGGGGCTGCTTACAGCATAAAAACGACAATTTAAAACAACAATAAAATGAAGAAAATTCAAACATTGAAAAACTCACCTAACCCCCCCCCACCCACAACCTATTAACGCAATCCCCCCCTCCCCTACACCGAAGGCCTGGGAGAACAGCCAAGTTTTACAGGCCCTGCGGAAGGCCAACAAATTTGGGGCCAGATGGGCTACCTCTGGGAGGGAGTTCCATAGTCGTGGCCCGACCTCCAAGAAGGCGCCCCCGGCAGGCCAAAGGGGTCGCTCTGGGATGCAGAAGGTGAGCGGTCCCTGAGATATGAAGGGCCAATACCGTATAGGGCTTTATAGGCAGGGGGAAGAGGAATGGTGGCATAAGCCAGAATAGAAAAGCTTTCAGTTCAGGTCCAGAACCAGGAACAAGGCAAAGCCATGGGACAAGCCACCACCTGGGAAACCTGGAGGTACCAATAGGCTTATGTTCCCTACAGTAATCCGTTCCAGAGCAGCTCTAAAATATCTTTACTGGGATCTGTGGAGAAGCTTCTGCCAGTTCATACTATTCTGCATCTGGATGGCTTAGGCCTCCAGTGACTCTTTCCACAATAAGCTTTTATGCAAAGTTCTTTGCTGTACAATCCAACTGAGCAGTTCACAAATTAAATCCAGAGTTCACTGACAAATTTACAAGAGCTGGAGCCTTTCACTTGCTGATGGATAGTACAATATTGCAGACAGCCACCAGAGGGCAAGCTGCTCATATTATACCATCACCATTCCAACTAGGTCAGTCTATTGCTGACTTTGCACAATGAAGTTTGCATAAATGTGACCCACTGAGGTTTAACTGTGTCAGATACTTTTAGCTAGAGGGAGACAAAGGAAAGCTAGACATGAAGACTCATTTTCCCACAAGTTAATTTAATAATGCCTGTAACTCAGAAACCAGATGTCCTTTCAGAATTATTGCCATCACCAGCAGTTTTACGCAAACTGGAGGCTTGCACCCCCAAATTCCTCCAAACCCCTGCAAGTTTTGCTAAGACTAGAGGTATGTGCATGAACTCTTCATCCTGCAGATTCCAAGCCCCAGGGCCAAATACAAGCAAGAATGGACTTGCAAGACTGTATTACAAGGTTTAGAGCAACCACTGATGATCACAATTTGCCTGAAACAGGCAATTTTCAAGCCTGGATTGGCCATTTTTTCCTGGTGTCCTAAAGGATTAGAACTAGGGTTTCCACCTCTCCGGGTTTTGCCTGGAGACTCCAGGTTTTGACGCAGAGTCTCCAGACCCCAGGAAAAGCCTCAATTTCCCTGGGTTGGCAGGTGATCCTCCAGTAACTCTGAGAATTCAAGGTGGCAGGAGGTGGCTACATTAGAAAGAAGGTGGGCCATAAAGACTAGTCAGCCCCATTTCCAATGTGGCCTCTCCCCTATGGAGCATCATGACTTCATGACACTTCATAATGGGCAGGCTTACATCAGAAGGGGGGTATGGTGGCCCATGTGCCGCACCCATTTTCTGACCTGGGGCCACCCCCTGTAGAGCATCATGATGTCACAACATCCAATGAGGGATGGGGTTACCATCACAAAGGGACATGACAGTGCCTTTGTCCCACTCCTGAAATGCTTCCTGCCCCCTTCAGGTTAAAGCCCAGAGGGAAGTGGTAATCCACACTAAAGATTATAAGAGAACTCCATGACAACAGATAAAAAAAGACATGACCGTAGCCTGTGTTGGCCCATTTTGGCCCTGGACTCACCTGCATGTCTGTTGTGTTGCCGCCTCATGTTTCCCATGCATACCCTGAGCCAGGCAGGCAGCTGCTACAGGATGCATCCTTTGGAAAAGCTCAGAGACATATCCTGGGCCAACACCTCCCCATTTGGACCAATCTCAACCAACACAGGCCTACACATATGGTAGGCCCTCCCAGCCCTATTGCAAGGCGGGGTCTGTGTGGGTTGGTCCCAGAGGAGCATGCTCACTCAGCCCTGCCAAACAGCTGATTGGGAGGACCTGGAGAAGTGTGCTCACCTCGGCCGCCAAACAGCTGATTGAGGGACTTGGAGATCATGGGAGACAGTGGAGGTGGGAAGCGGTGTGCGGACTTCCTGAGTGACAGGTAGCCGTCCCCGCGGCAGCTGCCCAGGGGGCTCCCTGTCACTTGGAAAGGGTGTCTGGTGCTTGCCTCAGGTGCGTGCACCAAAGAGCTAATGGAGGGCCCCAGGAGCACCCTATCATCTGTTTGGCAGGCTAGGTGGTGCACCAAACAGTCAATGGGGAGGAGGGTGGGCAGGAGTCCACCAGCTCTTTGGCAACTGGCTGCATGCACCAAACAGTTCGGGGGGGCGGGGTGTCCAAGGAGCTCGCCCCTCAACTGTTTGGTAGCAGCTCTTCCCAGGCCCAGTCCTGCTAAGCAGCATTGGCCTAGAAGACAGAGTCCTGTCCCATGTGGACAGTTCCTCGGACTGTCCCAGGGCGTGGAGGAACCTGTACCGGCAACCCCCATGCCTGGGTTAAGGGTTGAAAGCTGCTCATGTGAACAGCCCTCCCTGCCAACCTGTGAGGTTTGGCGGGGAGGAAGGAAAGGGAAGCGAGGGTGTCTGGATCCCACAGACACACAGGGGCCAGAACCAGGGAGGTTATGCCAGGAAACAAACCCTCAGGATCGTATATGGCTTCTAGGATTAATAATCCCCAGCCTGGATCATCACAGGGTATCTGGGATGAACGCACACCTCCTGGCGGCCACAATAACCATGCACACAGGGTAAAGGTGGGTGTGTGGGCAGGTGATGGGTAAAGGGAGTGCCAAACCCCTGGATGGGGGGAGAGGGGCAGGGCACACACACAATAAGAAGGGTCCCAGGTAAGTGCAATAAGGGGAATAAGCAAGGGTCCGTACTTACCTGACTCACGCTGCACACCCAGTCACCACAAGCATGCACAACACTTACTCGTCTCAAGCACACACTACTATCAACAGTTCGGGAAGGATCAAGGGGGTACACATGCAAAGCACAGGGGCCAGTCTCACAGGCTCAGAGGCACTGATCACCAGCAGTGCTAGGGAGGAGAAGGGTTGCTTTTATGCTGAGGGGGAAGGTGTTGTCGCAAGCGCTCTGAGCACCGTGGGACTGGGGCTAGAGGTGTGGCGTCTGCCTGCAGTTGCAGTAGCTCTGCAGCCACGCCCCCCGGAACAGCGTGTGAGTGAGGGGGCATGGCCGGAGCGCGGGACGGGCTCCCCTCAGCGGGCTGTTGTTGCGCTATTGCTGGAACTGACGGTGCTTCTGTGTTTGGCAATGCTGCAGGGGGGAACAGGGATGAACTTAGGGCACCCCCCCTGGTGAGTGATGGAGCTTGTTTTCTTCCCTGGTTGCGGGTCCCATGGCCTTTAGGCAGGGCCCTGACACAACCGAGGAGTTCCCACTGCAGTGCTTCACCCTGGGGTGGGCTAGGGAGCCGCCTCACCGCTGTCATGTTTGTTTTCACCCAACTTTAACAACTGAGGGACTATAACATTTCTCCTACCTTCCATTATAGTGTGCTTACGTCTGATGCAGGCCCAGCTGTGTGTGTCATCTGTGTGGGCAGTTCTGTGTGAGAACTGTAGGATGATGCATTTGGTTTCTATCAGCATCTTTCAATGCCAAAATTCCTTAATAAAGAATCTGCTTCTTTTGCAACTGGTAGTAAGGAAGTGAGATGGAGTCCTGTAAATTAAATGGAAGGAACCTGCAAGCAATTGTAAAGACTGGGCTTAGATTTAATATAAACAAAGCCAATGATTCAAGACCAAAGAATCACTTTCAGTGTTCACATTTCCTCAAGGAACAGCATGTGCCTGAGGGACGCTGCCACAACTGGGATATGATCATTGTAGACTGCATAAAATATTGGCTTCATCCTTTGCTCAGTTCTGCAGCCATTTCAGATGTGGAGGACAAGGGGAAATAACTATGATGCATATATAATGTCTGCAGGGAAGCTACAGCTAACACATGCATGTTACAGGCATTCCCTGGACCCATTCCTTCCCAGAGGTAGTTGTGGCATCAGCAGGGATGGAAGCCGACTTTGCTGTAGCCACAGCCCATTCCACAGACTTGCTGGAAATGTTTGGCATGGGGTCATGGATGGTCTTTGCAGGAACCAGAGCCTTGGTGAAGTAAAGCAGGATCAGGACCTGCCAGGATCAGATGACTAGAGCAGAAGGCAAACCAGTGTACAAGCCAGACGGACGGTCATCACCAGGAATCAGTCCAATCAGGCAACCACACAAAGGAACAATCCAGATTGCAGTGTGTGAAAGACAAGGCAGGAGATTCAGTTTCAGGAGTCAATCAGAGAGGGGCCAGGAGAAGGGCTGGGCAAGGTTGGAAGACAAGCGTTGGAAAGCAAGTGAGGCTAGAAGCAGAGCTGGAGGCAGGCTGTCTATATAGGCAGCACAGGCAGCTGCCTAGGGTGGCAAATTGAAGGGGTTGTAAACCCCCAACCCTGATTCAGCCGCCTGGCTAGTGATTCAGCCAATAGGGTGACTGGGGCTATCAGCCCTTCAGTGCTCTGGGAAGCAAGCTGTGAGTGCCCACGTTGCCCTTACGGTGTGTGCACAGAGAGGGTTGCGCACGATGTGCGTAAAGTCTGCACGTGAGGTGCATGCGAGGTGCACGCATGTGTTGTACAAGAGGCACACACATAGGGCTTTTCATAGGATGGAAAAAATCCTTGCAGCAGCCCTGGCTGGAGGGCAAGTGAGTCTGGAGAGCAGGTGAGGCTGTAAGCTAGAGATGATCAGAACACAGAGGCAGAGGCCTAAGAAGCAAGGGTCTGATTGGTTGCACTGACAAGACGCATGGAGGAACCGTAGAAGTTAGTTATTCGCTTCACCCAGCCAAGCCCTGCAGGGCTCATTCCTAACTAACCAGGAACCCTGTGGCCAGGCTGTTATCAGATGTAGGGGATTGAGATACTCAAAAGAGAGACATTGAGTGAACTCACACATAACTCTGCTAAACTCCAATGTCTGCAGGGTCCCGGAAGCTGTGCAATCAGCCCCGGATGATCCCCTGTTCACCGTTGCATGTGAGGCACTCCGATTTCCAGCCCTGCTTTAAACTTAGATCTGATTAATAGATCCGATGTAAATGTCAGATCAGAGTTTAAAGTGGGACTGGAAATCGGAGTGCCTCACTCACACGCAACGACGATCAGGGAATCAACTAGGGCTGATTATACAGCTTCCGGGGCCCTGGGGACATCAGAATTTAGCAGAGTTATATGTGAGCTGACCATTAACTGCTCTCAGAGGGCTTACTGTGGGAGGCTGTCACTTCAGAGGCAGCAGGCCCAGGTTCAAACCCTGTAAGTCCTGACAGTAGATCTCTTACCATAATTTAGAGCAAAAATTGATCAGCCTTTTAATCTCTATGGACACTATCCATGTTTTCAGAACAGACCATGGAGATCCAACATGAATTTCTCACCATGCTGGATCTCTGTAGTCTGCTCTGACTCCAGTCTGAGCTAGTGCCATGCCATCTTGCATAGGCACAGTAAAGAAAATATTTTTTTTGTACACCAGATCTCTGATTGAATGGGGACTGGATGCACCCACTCCTCATTTCATTAGATCACACCCAGATTAGACCAAGCAGATTCATAGGAGACAGAATCCACCCAGATTTTTCATTTCAGCCCTGCCATACCCTTACTGATCACCAGTGATCCATAGATGAATAATTTGGGAGCCACTAATCTAAGCATTTGATGGACATGATCTGACCCAAGATCAAAAATTTCTATCTGCTGTAACCTGGACATCTTTTAAGCACACTGTATGTAATTTGGCCACGTTGCATATATACCCCCATGAATCGCACATGTCAAAATTCAGAACATTCGCTTGCCAAATTCTAGATTTATTAGCATTTAAATTGTAGAGATTTTCATGAAAAGTACTCTTGCCTTAACTATACACTGGTGGACACCAGTCTATAATAAAATGTAAGCAGTTTACCGCACACTCAAAAAGAGTGACTGTGGCTGTTACCAGATGTAATGCTAGATGCTCCATATGGAATATGGCCATAAACACAAAGTTCCCCATTACATTTGAAAATGCTGGCTACATGACCAGTCACATGCTCAATATGGATTGACTCCTGAAAAGTCATGGATGATAATGATATGACTTTCCTACCAGCATGTAGCTGCTCTTATATCTAGATACATGCACCGTCCCACTTCCAACCTGTGATCATACAAGAAACGGTGCAAAAGCAGCCCATGCAAAAACTTTCTAGATAAAACATTTGCCAGATAAAATTACAATTAAACATTTGTGTCCAGATTTAACCCTTTGGTACTGCTGGGGATAGGTTAAAGTCAGCTGCACTGCATTTCATGGGACTGACAAAGGAAACAGTTGTGCATAGAGAGGAGAGAAAAATTACTTCTTAGTCTTCCATGAACACCTAAACCAGCATTCTACAGAAGAGGGGACTGATGTACAGCAGTGCTGGGGTAGGGGTACAGCCACAGGCAATGGGCAGGATGAAGTGGCAAACAGTCACATGGGTGGTGGAAGGAGACTATTGGGTAGCTGATCCAATGCACAGCTGCAGTAACCTTGGTATAACCAACTATGTCATAATGATGATGATACCAAATTCAACACACAATGGCTTTGCAACACGTTTATCCTCACAACAGGTAACACCCTCTGCTTCTACAAGTTTCCTGACTTCCAAATCACTAGGTTCAGCAGAATCTTCCAAGGTTGACAGCTCTGTAAAAACGTTCTGCTTGCTGAGCTAATCAATTCATCTGCAACAATATTTATTGAGGATTTCTCCATCAAAAAGTAGTGTCAAGGAATTTCCATCCAAGCAGGGATGATTAAACCATGGTTCCTAATACACTGTACAGTAGGGCAGCAGCATTTATTGGGATGTAAACCTGTCTTTGGAAAACAATGAGATCTGCCTGTTTTCTTTAGCACAGAGACACTTTCCAGTAATTGCACAGATGGTGGCGACCCCAGCTTTGCTATAAACAAATATGGTTTGAAATGTGTTGGTTATCACATAACCCTACCAGGCTTTGCTGATGTGGGTTTTTCTAGATTACAATTTTGCAGCGTTTCACTGGGCTAGGTCATGTGTGCTCTTTGCAGAAGCCACAAAATAAATGTGATGTGATGTCCCTCCAAGGAACACCAATGGAAACAGCAATTAAATAGCTCTATGCAATTGGCTAGAAGAGCAATATATTCACACAGAACAGGCATCTTAATTACGCCCATGAATTTGTATTGACAGGACCAGGGGGAGAACTGGAAAAACCAGAGATCTGTGTGAATATGAACTATGGCCTGATTCCAGCTACAGGTAACAGAATGTAGCAGCAGGCCCCACACCTCACTGATATATCCTTTATTATACAGTCCACAGTCCAACCCCTGTTGTTCAGGGGTGCTTCCTCCTTTCGCTAGGTTTCAGCAGGCACCATCTCTCCCAGTCAGGTGTCAAAATCCCCATAGCCTCTTTGAATATCCTGCAGGTTCGGACTACCGGCTCTCAGTCGCACTCCCATGTAGCCAGGGCCAGCCCTAGGCATGTGCAACATATGCAGGTGCTACAGCCGGCCTTACTACACGGTGACCTGGGGTGGCTGCCCTGGGCCCCACCCTTTCTGAGGGCCCCACAGTAGCCTCTTTTCACCAGGACAGGTTGTGGGGGCACCACTCCCTCTCAGTGGGGCCCCAAACATGACCACATTCAGGGCACTGCAGAGGTTGTTCCCAAGGGGGAGGAGCCACCAGGGCCCCCACATTTTATCTTCGCCCTGGGCCCCGCAAATCATAAGATCAGCCCTGGCAATCGCACATGGCCCCATGTCAGCCTGACCCTGCGGGCAGCAGTCCTGGGCCTGTAGCCCTCAGATATCCTTCAGGGAGAGCCTTTCCCCAGGCTCTTGGCCAGGCACAGTCTGTCCTGTAGCCAGCAGCATCAGAAGCAGAGCCCTCCCTGGTGCCTGCCACTTTTCACAGCTTCCTCCAGCCTGAGCTTCTGGCTCGGCCTTTAGCTTCTGGGCTGGCTCAGTCATGCCCAGGTACTTAGTTGCCAGGCTCTGGGGCTAGCCCAGCGGAGGCACCTCAAGGTACCATCCTGTGCCACCTCAGTGGCTATGCCCTGCAGGTTGGTGCTGCCTCCTCTTAAAGGGCCAGGCTCAGACACCCAGCCTGACCCTGCTACAACTACATTTATTATTTTATTACTATTATTATTAAATATTAATCATTTATATATCTATTTCAGTGTTCAAAGTACTTTACATTCCTTATCTTGTTCACCTTCACAACAGCCCTGTAAGGTATGTCACAAATATTCCGATTTTACAAATGGGGAACTGAGGTTGAAACACAGTGAGGGTTATTCACACAATGTATATTTGAAAGAAGCTACGTGTCAGCTACTCACTTACCCCACATTGTGGGCCTGAACAGCTTTTGGATCCAAAATGTGAAGCAAACATCAGCACATAACTGGTGTAATGTGGGGCAGGGATATGTGGGGAGAGCATGGCGGCAGCAGCAGAGAGCCATTGCCACGCTCTTCTCGTTCCCACACACTTACCTGGGCTCCGGGGATAGGGTTGCCAGATGTCTAGGATTGTCCTGGAAGGGCCAGGAGTGCTGCTGCTTGTCCAGTGTCAAGGACAACCCCTTTCCTGGATCATATATTGCCTCAGAATGCCTCACAATGTACCAGCTAAGCTCTTAATTGAGTAGAACACAATGGAAAATGTACTGTTGTCATTGCATTGAAAAATGTATAGGAATTTGTTAAAAAGCAGCCAAGAGTACTGAGAAATACATGGATGCCTCCTGTATCAAGGGTGATCATGCAGATGAAGTCTCAGAAGGAAGCAGTCATGACCCTAACAAATAATGGATGCACCTCCTACCAGTACCACCATCTTGACCAAAAGCAGTTTTTAAAGTACATTACAAGCAGAAATTAAAATAAATAAATAAATAAAATTAATTATTATTATTATTATTATATTATTATTATTATTAATAATAATAATAATAATAATAATAATAAATTCAAAATATAAACAGAAGAGAGCATGTACTCCTGATTTTTCAGGATTGCATACTTCTCTTTCTACTCCTGATTATGGTTTATTGCTCTGTTCATATGAACACTTCAGGAGTACAACAGAACTAGGGTCCAACTATACTGAATTAACTGTTTGTTGGGAGGTGGCCTCAGAAAGCCAGCAATTGGTTAACTTGTTGCTTTTAGTCACTGTGTATTTTAACACAACCCTATTCTACTGACAGCAAAGGAGACCCCTTGGAGATATAATGGACTGTAATGATTCCAGAAATGTCAGCCACTAGCAAATGTATCAGCACTGCTCTCCTTAATACAATACAATAGCCTTTGATGTGTAAGAGTTCAAATGGCAGAAAAGTGTGTCCAGATTAAATCTTCACTTTCCAAACTGGCACCAGGAGCTTCTGGCTCTGTAAGCTTGTCAGCACTGCGCTTCATTAAATTTCAAGGAAGCGCTTGGAAGAGCTCCACTGCAGGAGGCAACAAAGATTTACAGCTTGCTCTCCAGAATAATTCATGTCCTCAAAGGCTCATTCATAGGGGGAGTCCATGCTACTTCAGTGCTATAAACCAGATAAATAGGGGGGAAGTTACTGCTCTAATCAGCCTAGGATGTTGGTTCTCAGTTTCTTTGTTCTTAATCTGTGCCCCTCTTTCCCTTGTTGAATAGTTGAGGTCTCTCCATAGCGTGATCACACCTACATACTTTTCGTCCTTTCTCCTTTCCCAGTTCCCACCCTCCTATTCCCCTTATTTCTCCCATTTGTTCTTTAACTCTCTCTCTCTCTATTGCCCCATCATTTTGGAAATTCAAAAATGAACAGTCAAAGTGAAGCTAATCCTTTGCCCGTTATGTTCCTTCTCATGCCCCCCTCCTCCTTCCAGTACTTCTGTACCTTGCTGAGAAGCCAGTCTCCCAGGTTGAGAACCCCAGACCTAGGAGACTGAGCACTAAGCAGACATTTTAATTGGCATCTGAAAGCAATAAAGGAGAAAGGATAGAACACGCTGCAGATTTCATAAGAGAGCCAAAATCCTTCCCACTGACTGACAGCAATTAAAGATAGCTCATATTTCTTTGCCAGTGCAGTTCAAAGCAATCACAAATGGATGCAAACCAGTTACTATCCACAGGGAGGAACAGGTCCTGGATTCACCAAGAACAGAGCTTTGATGGTTCCATGAATTAGTTGGAGGGTGAAAGTGGCAGCCCCTTCCTAGAACAAAGTACAGGCACTTTCAATTTCCAGCCTATAAAAATGACCAGAAAGTCTAGAGAGTGTGGGTCTGTGCTGGTCCCAAATGTAAGAGATGGAGACAGAATTGTTCTTATGGTGTCTTTTTCAGGACTCCATATTTCAAGAAGGATGTTGACAAATTCAAAAGGATTCAGAGAACAATTAAAATGAACACAAGTTGTATGAGGAAGGGTTGACGACACTAGGGCCACTTTTAGAGGAGACAAATTTGCGCATGATTGGTGAAAAATGCACGTGTTTTAATGCTTGTTTAAACACCTACACTGTTTTAAATGCACATTTGCCATGATCATGTAAAAGCCCAAACTGTTTTGAATGTGTTTTTTAAATAATGCGCATTTTTTAAAACCAGTTTTGGCATCTCCCGATCATCAAAGGGGCTCAAAACCGGTTTTTAAAAATGTGCATTATTTAAAAAACACATTCAAAATGGTTTTAGCTTTTACACAATCATGGCAAATGCGCATTTAAAATGGTTTAGGTGTTTAAACGAGCATTAAAACGCGCACATTTTTCACCAATCATGCGCAAATTTGTCTTGTCTAAAAGCGGCCTGGGTGTGTTTAATCTGGAGAAGATTAAGGGGGGTGGGGGAACATATTGACAGTTAATATTTTAAAGAATGCAATTAAAAAGATGAAGAATATTTGATCTCCACTACCTCTGAAGAGAGTACAAGAGGCAATGATTTAAATTGCAGGAAGGTTGTTTTAGGCTAAATATTAGGAAAAGCTTTCTAACTGTTAGAACAGTTCAGTAGTGGAACATGTTAACTAGAGAATTTGTGAGATCCCCTTCCCTGGAGTTTTTCAAGAAAGACTGGCCAGAC
Source organism: Sphenodon punctatus (assembly GCA_003113815.1). Classification (NCBI taxonomy): domain Eukaryota; kingdom Metazoa; phylum Chordata; class Lepidosauria; order Sphenodontia; family Sphenodontidae; genus Sphenodon; species Sphenodon punctatus. The sequence continues at coordinate 2,373,174 of QEPC01014540.1, read as the reverse complement.
ATCTGTCAGGGTTGCTTTAGGTATAGGGTATCCTGCCTCAGGGCAAGGGGTTGGACTTGAAGACTTGTGATTTTAGGGACCAACCTCTGTTGTTGATAATATGCAAGGCCACACAGGACCCTTCCTCAGGCAAGTAAAAAGTCAGAACTATAGACAGGGCCACGTGTTCACTGTGTTTTCCCCATTGGCTGCAATGGGGAAAATGCAGTGAGCACAGGTTCCTGACTATAGACTGAACACAGACAGAGTGGATATGGATAGATGGATGGATGGGTCACTGTGGGAGCAACCAGCTCCCATCTCCATCAACCCCCTCCCCCTTTAACATTTGGCAGTCTAGTAGTGGTGTGCAGAAGGGGCCAGCTTCAGTTTTGTTTTGGATTCATTTTTTTAAAACTATTGAGTTATGTAATTGTTTTTGTTTATAATTGAACTTTGTTTTAGTAATTAAATTAATTTACCATTGCTTTCAATGGGCGTCGCTTTGCAGGTCTTGTTGGTTAAAATAGCAGTTTTACTTCGTCTCTCTGACACGTTCCCATCCCTAAGCTTGCAGAGAGTGCTCCAGGGTGGAAGAATACAATAGAGACTGTCAGGCAGCAGGTGGGCACAGGAGCAGCAGACACTAGTAGACATTGGGTGGGCACTGAAATAGCAGGCACAGGCAGTACTCCAAGTATGACAGGGTTTCAACTTGCAGAGAGTGTCCCAGAGTGGTCGAGCACCATATACGGTAAAGAGATAATGGTAGGTGGGCACTGGACAGTTGGCAGTATCCCAGCTATAACAGGGTGTAAACTTGCAGAGAGTGGCACAGGTGAGCAGATTATGAGAGAGAGGGGGGGCAGGCATCAGGTGGGCACAGCAGCAGGTGGGCAGCAGGCAGTGGCATTTTCACCCCAGATATGACAGGGCTTGTAGCAGGAAGCAACCTGTTGTGGATGCTGCCCCTTTAAGAACAGAGGGTTCCAGCCTGAGGACTGGGCAGGCTGGGTAGTATTTGGATAAAGATTTGACAGAGCTAGCCCAAATAAGACACAAGACAAGAGTGGGGTGATGAAAGTGAATGGCTTTTTAAGAGCTGAGAAGTTGAGGGATTGGCCACACCCACTCTGGACTATGTAAGAAGGCAGCCAACAGAGGAGAGATCAGTCTGTGCCTAACTGTCAAGGAGAAAACTTTGCATGAAAGTGGGACTCCTGAGGATCACTGTCCAGGGTCCTGAAGAAGGATAACTGTAAGTCTGGAGCATGAAGAGATTTTGTCAAGAGAACCAGTCAGAGGCAGGGGCCTGGCTGAGCTAGGGGTTAGTATTAGGGGTGGGAATACCGGTTTTGCCAAGATCTGGTATTGCCAGTATTTGGCTGTACCAGATTTAAATCCGGACGTACTGGGTTTTTTGTATTGGTCTCGGATCTCGGTTTTTAAAAAATTACTGATGGGCTTGGGCACAGCTTTTTTGTGTTCCACTTGAGTTGAGTCCCTCCCTGCCCCCTTCCTTTGATTAATTGTTACATTTTGCAGTTGTTTTTTTTAACCTGCCTTGGATTGGTTGCCTTTTTTGAATTCAAAAAAGGCATCCAATCCTGAAGGTTCCCTAAGATTTTTAGAAGGGGTAGGGATGTGAATAGGGGGTGGACACTTGGCTGTGCTAGCCAATAGTAATGTAGCATTCCCCTCCCCCCTTCTGGGACCTTCTGGACCTTGGGCTTGGAAGCCATTCTACAGCAAGTCTGGTATCCTGGAAGGAGTGCCACAGACTGCTGGAGGCGTGCGTGCCTGTGACTGTTGGTAAGTGATGGGTTACTTTGGGGTTTTATGGGATTAATTACAGGACCCCCTGGTGCCCCTTAGCAAGGGAAGGAAACTAACATAATGGAATGGTGAGGTAGAATCCATTGAGCATGTTTTGTTTACATGTTCTATTTATCAATCAATCAATTTTTATTCTGCGTAGCCAATGGCCATTGCATAGAATTATACCGAAACATGTCTAAGATACATAAAGAATAAAACAATAAAACATTGCATAAAAATAATAAAATGATACCCACGGTGATGAAATGTTGCAGTAAGAGAACCTCAAAATCAATTTCAGAGGGGGATTCTCCAGCCCTAAAGCCACTGATACCAGATATCTACTGCCTCACTCTTCCTACTCTATGGGTTAGTGTAAAACTTGACCAGCTTCAACGTATTACTCCTAACTCAACTAGACCTTTAGCAACTACCGTAGGTAGTTATGGTAGGATCAAGGAATCATCCGGTAGGGCTCTAAATTCCACAAAATTCTTTCTATAATGAACTATGCACAGCAGAAAGGCTGCAACATTCTTGATGTCCTGAGAATTTGAGCCATCCAAGAGTCTGCCCAACAGAACAGAATCTGACCTACCCGGTAACCTTCCCAATAGCACCCCCAAGTATCTTTCCTTCGGCTGATCATACAGATGGCAATGGAGTATGATAAGAGCCACAGTCTAGTGGCACTGTTATCAAAGGGACAAAGCCTTTTGGCAAACGGGATGCCCTGGAATCATCCCTCCAGAACCTGGGAGGGGAAAGCGTTAACTCAGGCACGAAAAAATAGTTGTTTAGCCCTTACTGATACTGTAGTAGTAAGGTATTCCGCAATTTGCCCTGGTTCAGGTTCCCAATCTAAATAGACCCTAACATGGGGGGAGGCATTGACCATACCCACCTCTTCCTGGCGTGCAATATCTGAGGCTCTAGCCAGCACCTCCTTTCTTACAGTCCCAGAGGTTTTATGGGAAAGATATTCTCTAGATAGTCCCATTTCCTTAAGCTGCCCCTCCACTTTGGAGCGCTATGGTCTCATGAATCTATCTTCACTAGCCTCCTTAAGTAGGTCTGAGCACTGTTTGGAGAAAATTTGGCACCAAAATTTAAGTGCTTACTCATGGGCCACCTGGTACCAGCTTTTCTGGCCCAGTTCGAGCCTTGCAATAAAATAGGGGGTACCTTTTGGGTTTACCAACAGGCCCATGAGGAACCTGTTCTGGATTACATTAATACTTTGTATGGCAAAGGGGCCCCAGAGCTCTGCTCCATATAGAACTTAGGATCTGACCTTACTATTATGGGCCTGGGTTGCCAACTTGGGTGCACTCCTTCCTTGGCGTGAGAAGAAGGCGTATATGGAGCAAGAGGGGCCCTTGGCCGCTAAAGTTGCTCTTAGAACATGCTCCTTCCGGGTGCCATTCTGATGGAATAAAAGACCAAGGTATTGGAAAGATGCCACCTGCTGAATTGGGTGGCCCCCCATTGCCCACTGAAAGGATTTCTTTTTATTGGTGAAGGTCATAATTTTAGAATTGCTATAGTTGATAGTTAATCTGTTATCTTTACAGAAGGCGGCAAAGGTGTTTAATTGCCTTCTCAGGCCAATGCGCGTCTGGGACATAAGTGCCACATCATCTGCATAGCAGAGGCAGCCTACAGCCGTAGAGGCCAGCCGCGGTGGACAAAATTTTGGGTCAGCCATTTGACTAATAACTTCACTGATGTAAATATTGAAGAGGGCTGGAGCCAACACACAGCCCTGCCTAACACCCACTGTAGTATTTATAGGGGGAGTGGTATGCCCCTGATGATCGACCCTAACTACTAATGAAGACTTGCCATATAAAGCACAAATGAGGCTGAACAATCTTCCATTGATAGAGGTCCTCTAGAGTTTCTCCCAGAGGATCCCTCTATCAACGGAATCAAAGGCAGCCTTAAGATCTAAAAAGGCCACAAATAATATACCATTCCGCCTCCTGTATTTACTGGCCAGATTATATAATACAAAGCATAGCTCCATTGTCGATCGCCCTTTCTGAAAGCCTGCTTGTTCGAATGCTAACACCTTCTCCCGGTGCATTCATTCTGTTAGCTTTCCGAGCAAAAACTTTTGCATATAATGGAATGGGATCCGAGGCTAGTGTCTTGGGATCCCAGAGAGGGGGATGGGCTGCAGGCCATGAGGCCAGGCCATGGTGGAGCATGCAGGAGGAGGCTTTGAAGCTCTGCCAGTGGGGGAAGGGGAAATGTGGCTGGCTCCTCCATAGTGGGGTTTTGTGCTATCATGTGTCATCTGATGTCTGGGGGTAGGGGTGCCCCAAGGCAGTGTTTTTTTTCTGGCCTGCTTGTTTTTTTTTGGGTATGGTAAATTTAATTTTGGGGGGTGGGGGTGGTGGGGGGTTGCCCCAAGGCTGTTGTTTTGGTGTGGCCTGTTTGCTTTTGGGGGGAGCAATTTT
>QEPC01014540.1:2344707-2362165 GCA_003113815.1 Sphenodon punctatus | reverse complement strand
GAAGGGCTGGACATCCAGGGCAATCATTTCACCCACCCAACCTGGTGACATGAATTGCCCCTGGATACTGCCCTTCCTGTGACTGCTTCCTCCACCCCAGCTCTTCCATGGTCACCTGGCACTGCTGGACACAGGAATGAGACTGTGCCTCTGCCTTCTGCCTTCTGCTTGCCCTTGCCATGAGGGGAGGGGAAACCCACTTGACCCCACTGTGCCCACAGGAAACCCACTTGACCCCACTGTGCCTGTCTCTGATGCCAGGAGTACAGCCCTATGGCAGGATTTCAAATGGGCATTCATCCCTGAATTGGACAGGTGCACCAAGTCCCTCCCATGCTTTATAGTGTTCCCACAGATCAGACAGTCTGCCAGTTGGCAATCTTTCAACTGGTGGAAAAGCTTTCACACAACTGACTGTGCTCCTCCCACCTTCCTGCTGGGGACCGCTACGTTCTTTCTCGAGGTGACAGGAGGAGGATCAGGAGGAGAGAAAGGAAGAGATGGTGGAGGGGGAATGCCTGCCAGACTCCCCTCGCTCCTGAGATCCTCCAGCAAAGAGGAGCAGGTGCCAATGAAGTTGTTGACAGGGAAGGCATGTGGAGAAGGGGGGACCTGCCCTGCTGATAGCAGGGGATGAGGGAGTAATTAGAAGGCTGCTTGGTGCACTGCAGACAGGGGAGATGTGCCCAAACTCCCAGGGTTGCCCGGTCTACCGCAGTGCAGACAAGAGAAGTCTTCCCACCAGGAGGGATGAACCCACCAGGACCACACCCAATATCCGCAACAGTGCTACTGGCACCTGGTGCGAGTTCAAAAAGTGCCCACTGTACCTTTTGCTTTCACTTCCCTCCAGTGCCACTAGTGGAAGGGGCTCCTCCACTCCACCACCTGGCACCAAAGCTGCTGCAACCTCCTCCCTCAGCAAGCACTGCACTGTGTGTATGAACTTTGGTGGTGGACTGGTTGACTGTGCCTCTTCCCTGGCCTTAGGGAAGGGGAAGCAAAAGGTCTCTCCCTTGCGTGCCCTTGACTCAACTGTCCCTCTAAACTTTCTCTTTCTGATGTATATGTTTATCTACAACTTTGTTATCCTCCATAGTAGATTATATAGGTAGTAGATTTGATATATCTACTTATAATATAATATTATAATAGTATAATATGATTTCTCTCTCTCTCTCTCTCTCTCCCCTGATTGACACTACTAAATTACTGGCAGCATTGGAAAAAAACCTATCGCAGGAGTTCTCTGTGTCTGTCACACTGCTGTCTGACATGTTCCCAATGCCAGTTGCCTGGCGAGGATGTCAATCATGTCTCCTGACTGCTCTCTCCCCCTCCCCTTCTCCTCTGTCATCCCTGGAGTGCTTTGCAGCCTCATAGAAGTGTAATGGGGCAAAAAAGGAAAACAATTTTTCAAACAAATTTCATTTGAATATACATTCATTTTAGTTAAATTAGTACTAATTTAATTAAAATGAATTACATACCCCTACAGTCTAGTGCTTGCTTGCGAGCACACACTCGTAAGTTGGGGTACAGTTGGGGTGCAGCCACATGAGACAGTCTTGCCGCTCCCTGGGAAAACAAGCCACAGGATGCTGTGGCTTGTGTGTCTAGGGGCTGCCAGACATTTGCCTCACCCTGGGGTGGGGCAAACATCTGCTACTCCATGACATGTCCTCAGAGAAATCTTGAGAATGCGTCTCAGAGCAGCCTTACCCCATGTGGGGTAAGGCTGCCCAGGGTGGAGAAAGCCCATGTGGCTGAATGCACTTGCCCTGCCATGCTTGGGACAACCCTGGAGCCATGGGAGTCTGATCCACCCAGGATGCTAGGAGGAGGAGCCCAGAGGAGCCATGCACCGCCCTCCTCACTCCAACAAACAGCTGATTGGGGGAGGAGGGTCTAGAGAAGCACCTACACCAACTTCTCTGGGTCCCTCTCCTCCAATTAGCTGTTTGTTCAGGTGGGGAGAGGGGTGCATGCGTGCTTCCTCTGGCCTTCCCCACCGCCATCATCTATCAGTTGGGTGGTTGGGGGGAATGGGAGCCTGCACAATTCCCAGGCTCCCCTCTCCCCCGATCCGTCCACCTGACAGATAATGGGGGGAGAGAGAGCCTGGGAAGAGGGCATGTGCTTTTCCCAGGCTCCCCTTCTCCATCAGCTGTCAGGTGGGGGTGTGTGGAGGTGCATGCACCCTCCTCTGCCCTCCCCCCCCAAACATCTGCATATGGGCAGTGGGCCTGATCTTACACCGCAGGTGTCAGAGCCTCCAGTCCCGGGCCATGGCAGCAGCTCCATGATGGGCCTGGCCACCTGCCTTCCCCCTGCTTGTGTGCCTGGTTCCCTGTGCTGGCCCCGCAGTGTGGCAGGGCTGATTTCCCAACAGGGGGCATCACAGGAACCAGGTCCAGACAGCTCATCTGGATGCTCTCTTGGTATTACTAGTGCCGTCTTTTGTTTTTATAATAATAATAATAATAATAATAATAAATAATAATAAAATTGCACCTTAAATTCTAGATTGTAAGCCCCTAAGGGCAGAGACCTGTGTATTATCATGAAAGTCCAGTGCTGGTGTAATAAATAAAATAATAATAATAATTAATACATGAATGAGAGTTCCATCCCCACCTCCGATGATGATGATGATTTTATTATATTTATATAGCACAAGCAGTGTACCTGGTGCTATACAATCATTACAGACAGGTCCCTACCGCCAGGGGCTTAAAATCTAAGAGATAAGGGAGGAGAAGACAAGGGAGAGGTGAACATCGGGAGAGACAAGATACATTCATGAGGTTGAGAAATTGCAGGTGCATGTGCTTCACTTAGTTACAAGGAACTAGAGTCTGAGTGAGGGGGAAGAGGACCAATTTCACTCATGATGGGCTAGGGAAGGCCCGATGGAAGAGGTAGGTTTTCAGGAGGGATTTGAAAGTTGGGAGGGAGGGAGCAGAGCGAACGTATCCAGGGAAGGAGTTCCAGGCATGAGGGGCAGCAAGAGAGAAGGGGCAAAGACGTTTAGAGAAGCAAGGAGGTCATGAGCAGGCGAGGGTTTGGGCAGAGGAGAAGCAAAGCTGCCGGGCAGGAGCGTGGTGGGATAATATGGGGGAGGAAGGCCATGAAGAGCCTCGAAGATGAAGCCCAGGAGCTTGTGCTGAATACATTCACGTAAAGAGAGCCAGTGTAGGGTGGAGAGGAAGGGCTGAGTGTGGTCAAAGTGACATGCAAGATGGATGACTTTGGCAGCAGAGTGTTGAACAGAAACGAAGGGTCGAGATCAGAGCAGGGGAGACCGATAAGGAGAAAGTTACAGTAGTCAAGGTAAAAGACGACTAGAGCATGGACTAGGTTTTTTGTTGTGGAAACAGTAAGGCAGGGCTGGATTTTAGCAATATAATACAGAGCCAAGTGACAGGATTTAGCAGCAGTCTGGGTTCGAGGCATAAAGGAGAGGCCTCAGGAGGAGGAGGGAGGAGTCTAAGATGAATCCCAGGCTATATGCCTGAGGGACAGGCTGGATGGCGACTCCCTCAATGGAAACTGAGAGGGAAGTAGGAGGAGAATGTTTGGGAGGAAAGATGAGGAGTTCAATCTTGGCCATATTAAGCTTGAATTGGTGGTGAGACATCCAGGTAGCAGGCAGAGATGTCAGCAAGACGGTCAGCAATACAAGACTGGGTGGAGGGGGAGAGTACGGGAGTGGAGAGAGAGAAAGTTGCGTGTCATCAGCATACAGGTGAAACTGAAAGCCGTGGTTTTCAATTAGTTTATCCAGAGAAAGAGTGTAAAGGAAGAAGAGAATAGGGCCCAGGACAGAGCCTTGGGGAACTCCCACAGAGAGGGGAAGTGGCATAGAGAAGGAACCTGCAAGAGAAACGTTGAAGGAGTTGTTCAAGAGATACAAAGAGAAACAGTTGAGAACAGAGTCAAGGAAACCAAGGGAGTGTAATGAATCCAGAAGGAGGCCATGGTCGACTGTGTCAAAGGCAGCAGAGAGATTGAGAAGGAAAAGAATGGAGGAGAGGCCCATGGACTTAGCTAAGAGAAGGTCATTGGTGATTTTGGCAAGGGTAGTCTCAATCAAGTGGAGAGTGCGGAAGCCCAAGGGAGGAAGTTGAAGAGAGGCAATCAAGACAACACATGTAGACAGCCTGCTCCAGGAGCTTGGAAGAAAAGGGTAGGAGCGAAATGGAGCGATAGCTGGAAGGGTTGGAGGGATCAAGAGTGGTCTTTATAAGGATGGGGAGGGGTGGCATATTTGAAAGCCAATGGAAATGACCCAGTAGAGAGGGAGAGATTGAGGATGTGCAGCAAAGAAGGCACAGCGGTGGGGGCAATTGCCATTAGGTGACGGGATGGGGTTAAGGGGACAAGTGGAGGGCTGGATGAATAGAGGAGGGATGTGACCTCATCAAGAGAAGCTGGGGAGAAGGAGAAGAAAAGAGAGGCAGAAGGGGGGATAGCAGGGAAGGACGTGGGGTAGGGAGAGGGTTGAGAAACAATAGCAATGTGGATTTTGTCCATCTTGTTGCTGAAGGAGAGAAGATCCTTTAGGAGGGGCGGGGAAGGGGAACAAGGAGGCTTCAGAAGTGAAGCAAATGTTGAGAAGGGGTTGCAGGAGTGAGATTCAATTAATGTGGAGTAATAGCAGTCTTTGGCCAGGGAAGGCATTGCTAAATGCAGAAAGTGCAAAATTAAATGGAAGAAGTCAGCGAACTCACAAGACGTCCTCCAGAGGCACTCAGCGACTGAAGAGCAGGATCGGAGGTGGTGGGGGTGATCCAAAGACAGGTTTTCATGTGATGGATAGGATCTGATGGCATGAGAGGGGAGCAAGGGAGTCAATGGTGGAAGAAAGGGATGAGTTGAAGGTGGAGAAAGCAGAGTCTGGGCAGGTGGTCGAGAAGACAGATGAGAGATGGGGGAGAGGGAGGAAGCAAAGTTTAGCGGGACAATGGATTGAAGGTCATGAAAAGAACGAGGTTGGGGAAGTGGGAGGGGGCAAGTGGGAGAGATGGAATAGAGCAAGGTGATGGTCAGAGACAGGAAGGGTTTCAAAGGAGAGATCTGAGAGAGAACACTTTTTCTATATGACTAGGTCAAGGGAGTGGCTGTCACAATGCGTCTTAACATACAAGGAAGAAGGACTTTGAGATAAAGGAAAGTAGGCTTTCATGGTATTATATAGAATCTGAATAGTGCAAAGCCTTAAAAATTTGTGTCCAAACAAATTTCTTTTCTCACAGCCTTGGGTTAGACGGCTTCTTGTGTTCAGCATTGTATTATGCACATAAAACCAATGAAGCAAAGCAAATAGTACTGAGCAGTCAAGGGTCCTTTTAAAACCAAATCCAGCATGGAATTGCAAATGCATCTGTAACGAGATCTAATGAGTCTGCATATTTATGATGCAAATGCCGTCAGCAAAGGATAACCAGAAGAATCAATGCAGCCAAAGGCATTGTTGCATTTTATTAAAGAGTGAGAGAGAGCAGTGTGGAAAGCAAGTGGGTTTGTCTTGCTCTGTGAACGAGGTCCCATGGTATGTGCAATGGCATTACGCATAAGTGATTTCAGATTTTCTGTGTTGTAAATGTCAATTTGTTGTAACAAGTGGAAGCAATCTTCATAATGACTATTCATAAATGGGAAACATGAATGCACTCTGTTTTAATAAAGCACATGTTTTCTGAGTATGTGCTTCTCACACAGGTGCTGAAAGAGGTAATGATTACACCTTTTTCTTCTATATAGTTTTTAACCTAGTTTCCTACATCTTACATGATCACCCTAATACTATGTGTATGTTTCATCTTAATAATCTTTGATCACACAGGTCAAAAGCCAGGAATCAAGGCTCCAGCAGGACTTGAACCAGCACCTGCAGAATTCCCATATAGAGACCTTGCCACATCACCATAGCAGTGGCCCAGGGGAACTACAACACACCAGCAAGTTCACCGATTGGGAAATTAAGTCTGCAGCCTGATCGGTTCTGACCCCCCTCTGGCCCCTACATAATTTTCTGGGCAGGCTTGGACCTTCGTTCAGAGCAACAAAGCAGACACCTGGTTCCTTCTCCTCTCTGGACTCTTGCCTTGCTCTGCCTTGATCCATCATCCAGACCTGTTCCTTGCCTCCTGCCTTGCCTAGCCTTCCAGCCTTGCTCCTCTTAATTGCCTCCTTTATTATCTGCCTACCCTGCCTCCCATGCTATTGGACTCTGGCTTCCAACTTGGTGCCGACTACAATCCAGAGATTCCAGCTTCCCGATTCAGCTCAGTTCCAAGCTTCTGATCTGCTTGTTCTTGACGGGCTGAAACTTGCTCTTGCAAATCTCATTGAGAATGGGCTGGGTCTGTGGGTGGTTTTTTATGTGTTCATATAGCTTCCTTGAGACTATTTGGGAAGGGCAGGGTAAAACTTGGAATAAAATAAATAAATAAATAAATAAATACTCTTAACTGTTGACTCTGTCTCTTATACACATCTAGATGTGTATAAGAGACAGGCCCACGCATGTGCGTATTTGGCGGCAGCGTCACGTGTAGAAAGGACTGCTGGGTCTTTTGAAAAACAAGCGCGGGTGCCACCGTGTTCATCTAAAAACGGCCTTGGTTTCTGTTCTTCAGGGGAGTCAATGGGAACCTCACTTGGCTGCATACAATCATGCAATGCCAGTTTACAAATTTTCAAAGAGCTGTCACTTGATTGTCCATGAAAGAAAATAAGCTGGACAAGATTATGATGCTGGTAATGGCCAGCCAGCTGCTGCTGCCAAAGGCTCATCCTAAAGAGACAGCTGCACCTGACAAGCATCAGACTAGTCCATGTCACTGACCCTAAAGAGCATGATTAAGGTGGTCCTCAAACATGATGGACCAGATGTTATTCACAATAAGTGATACCTTAGTAGGCTTACCCTAATAGTGATACCCTAGAGCTATTCAATAGTAGTCCAATTAACATCAAAGAGATGGCTTGGATTAGTCTTGACATGGTCTGTTTGATACTATATAATATAATTTTCCTGAGAAATGCAGCATTTTGTATACTGTCTCAAGACAGATGATAGATCTATTACTCATGCAGAACCGTCAAAAATAATGATAATAAAGCGCCAAGCCTGCCTGCCCAGGCAACCCGGGGTGCCAAGCCCCAAACCTTCCTGGTCTCTGCTGCTGCTGCTGTGTCTCCGACGGCCTGCCATGCCCCCACGGAGCACCCCTGGAGCACCCCAAGCCTCTGCTGCGGCTGAACTTTCCAAATGTTTGGTGGGTCTGAACTCCATGGGACCGAACCCACAAACCCGAACTAAATTTTTGGACTGAACGGCTGAACATCTGCACCCCGTTCTGTTCGCACATCCCTAGGTCCCACCAATCCCCACCTGGTCCCGCAGTCGAGTTACCAACAACTCATGGTCAATGGTATCAAATGCATCTGAGAGATCTAATAGGATCAACAGGGTCAAATGACCCCGGTCCAACTCACAGGAAAGGTCATCGACCAAAGCCACAAGTGCAGTCTCCATGCCATATCCAGGGTGAAAACCTGACTGCGAGGGATTGAGAAAGTTAATCCGATTGAACCACCACCCGCTCAATAACCTTCCCTAAAAACTTAAAGGGAAGGTTAGAGACCAGCCAATAGATGGCCAGGATGCCAATGTCCAATGATGGCTTCTTGAGGGGCCGCACGGATTAGTGGCTTCTGGGTGGCCATGCATGGTAGCATCTCATTTAAGAACAACCAAATATTCCCTGCTAGGCTTGCTAGATAACCCTTATTTTTAAGGGACACCCCTTATTTCAGATCCCCACTGCTCTCTCAGGTCAAAATTTCAAAAAGATTCAGCGACCCTTCCTGCACAGACTCTCCTCCATGGACACTTGTGCTTTTGCCTTCACACACTCCTTTTTATGCCCCTGCTCAAAGCTCATTTGCTATCAGGTTCCTAAAAGAACAAATTTAATTTACTTTTTAAAATCTTCTGATATTCTGGGTTGGTAGATAGGCACTTGTGCATTTATATTTATACTTTATTTCTTTTCCAAAGCGGCCTGTTTGTCAGCCATGGCAGTGCTAGATGCTACGTGGGAAGGATTCTGAGCCTCCGGGCTCAGCGGCAGCCCTTGCTCCCCACTCCAGTTCACCTTGCGGTACCACTGTTAGATGCTGTGGCGCTGGAAGCCCCGAACAGCGTCTGGTTGCCAAGGCAACCCGCTCTGGTGCTGACAACGCAGAGCCCCATTCCTCGACCTCATGGGATGTGAGGTTATTGCCTGACCCTGTGCAGCGCTCCTCACGGCTCCAGGCACAAAAGTGGCAGGGCCATGACTATAAAACCTGGCACTGGGAGACACACAGCGCCCGTAATCAGAGCTGAGAAGCTGGCCAAAAAGCTAAGTTTATCTTGTTTTGTCCCTTACCTATTGTGATGCATAGACTGTGTTTTGAGTATATCCCTTGTGTTCCCTCCCTCTCAGTGTGTGTGTCTGTGGCAGCGAGTGCTGGATGGGCACTTGAAGCAGATTTTTCTGCCACTGCTTTACTGAATTGCAATTATTCTGCTTGGGTGGATGGTGATCCTAAGGGCATAGTTCTCCACTATTAGTGTCAATGGGATCAGAACTGTAGCCTCTTAGGCTACCTAGAGAGCTGGTTTGCCATCTCTTTGTATTAAAATACAAGGATTAAAGTAGCAGTGCTCAGACCATAGCTTCCAAGCCACAAGCAGTTCTTTAACCTATGATTTACTGCTTTCTCCAGGTGTATCTGCCTGGCCCAAAAGAGGTGAGATGAGCAAATGTGAATAAGGTTGCCACCTCCCCAGGATTCACCTAGAGATTCTGGGGACAATCCAATGGTCTGCGTATGCTGCCCGCAGGCATCATGCGCATCCACCGGGGGCTGTGCCGCGTGCATGGCATGAGTGTGCACATTTGTGTGCACGTTCTGGCCTGTGCATGGCGCTTGTAAGTGGCATATGGATTGTCCCCTCTGGGTTTTAAGCTAGAGTCCTGAGGCTCCAGGGAAAGCCCTGATTTCTCCAGATTAGCCAGAGTGCCCCCCCCCCCCCAATAACTGGGAGAAACGGGTTCTCTCCCTGCCCCTGAATACACTACAGCAACACCAACTTACAGCTAACCATAGAAAATGCTCCTCAAAATAAATGTACAAATATTCCTAAAAATAATTATACAGCTCCCTTATGGTATAAGAGAATTACCAAGGCACATTCCTTTCTCTGTCCTAATTGCTAAAAATGGTTGTTAAAAATTGGAGTTCTTGTGCCAAATGGATCCAGGATTTTGTTCCAGTGCTGGACACACAAGGGAGATTGTGTTTGAGAAATGTGGGCATGTGTTCAGTTAGAGAGAAATATGGCAAAGAATGAGGCACGTACAGAGGAAGCAACTTCCAGCAATAATCAATGACCACATAATGAGCAGCCAACTGAGCTGAATATTGATTAGTTGGTTCTGGCAAGGCTTTCCTCTCAGGACGTCAGCACTCCTGCCAGCTGCTTTATGAAAAGACAAAGGCAGACCCAGCAAGGGGCAAACTATAAATGGAAGAGTTTCATTTGGGAGGGACAGATTGGGCCCCTGGTGTGTGGGGATGGTGGCGTGGGAAGCTTGATGGCAAAACTAACAAACATCAACATACTTGTTATTTTAAAAAAAATTTGCAGGCTCCCAGGGGATTTATATTGTAATGCAATCACACTTTTGTAGTAGTAGTTTTTTCTTCTTGTATTACATTTTTTCTGTTATCTTCTCCTGGTGATTATTTTGGCTACCAGAGATTACTAGGTGTGCCACCTCCCTATGGGAGGAAACCCACAGTTGATGGGACACACGTCAGAGGGGGCAGGGCAAAGGGGAGATCACACGCCTCTCTGGCATAACCCCTCCCCTTACAAAAAATGGTGACTTCACAACATTCTGCAGGGGGCACATCAGAAAGAGAATGGGGAAAAGGGACTATCACGCCCCTTTTTGACATAACCTCCCCCCTTATGGGGCATTATGACATCATAATGCTCCAAGGGGGTGGGACCATATTGAAAAGGAGGCAGGGAAGTCCCTATGACCCTATAGGCTCTATGGCCAAGGGGCCATCACACCTCCTTTCTGACATAACCTTGCAGTTGCAGTGTGTTATGCTGTCATTGTTAAGTCACTCCAAAGGGGCAAGGCCATGTCAGAAAAGATGCAGGAAAATCGCTATGGTTGGCCCCCTTTCAGATGTAGCCTTCCCTTGCTGTCTCTTGAAGCACCAACTCTCTGAGTCAAAACTAAGTCTCCAGCTGAGACTCAGAGAGGTGGCAACAGGGGGAAATAATTGCCTCTGCCTATGCCATAGTCACTAACTTATTCAGAAGGAGTCTGTGAAAGTATCTGTGCAGCTAAGTTCCCTTGTATAGCTGAGTAAGGGGTGGATTAGTGCTTCCTACCTAGGAAATTATGCAAGGTGGGAGGGGTTTAGAGCCTTTTAAAAATTGTTTCTCTCCACAGGGAAGGAGACGCTGAAGGTCTCACCTGGAATGATGTGTCTTATTTTGTAAAGGGGGCAGGGGACAATAAATGTGGAGTTGAGCACAAAGGAGGATTGTGTTGGGCTTGCATGGGGTTCTCCTAGTCCAGGAGACCATGGTCTTTCCTAGCACTCATTGCACTTTGTGTATGGAGTTTAATGTTTTCTTCTCCCTCATTTTACCCATTAGTCACACTCAGCTGTAGGCACAGTTGCTTGGATCGTCCATCTCCAGTTAACTCCACCCGTGGCATCCTCCACTGTCACCTCCCACTTACACTTTCCCTAGTATCAGTAACAACTCATCCATAAGGGCTAATGGGGCACAGTCCTATAAGCAAATATCATGCCCCTGTGGACAACACTATGGACTTTTCCTAGCACTGAAGCACCTCTGCAAGGTCCCTGCTGGTTCAGGGACTGTCCGACCTCCCCCTGCCCCCATCCAAAGCTTGTAGATCCTGTCCTGAGCATACTTGGGCTTTTGTGGGTGGGAGGGTGAACAGGCCCCAAATGCAAACTGGATGTGACCAAAATGATCACTTCCAGTTCAGGTCTGAGGTGGTCTGGCCCCCGCAGAAGCCCTAGGAGGCTGGACTGGACCCCAACAAATCCAGACTGGCCAGAAAAGCTGCTGCTGCTCTCACCTCCAGGGAGCTTTTGGGTGAAGTAAGCCCCGCTGCTGCCCCCAACCATTCCTATCCATCCTCCCTGGCTGCTAGAGTGGCAATAATACTGCCCCTTTAAAAAAGGACACTTATGAAAAATACTTGCTGCCGGGTTGCATTGGTTCCAGCCCCACACGATGTATTTTTCATAAGTATCCTATTTTAAAGGGGAAGTATGGCCACCCTACTGACTGCTCATGTGTCTGGGTGGATACTGGGGGAAGGGTTTGCTGGATCTGGGCTGGAGTGTCTTTGTGTGCTCCTGTTGTCACTGTTTAGTAAATCTTTCCATCTCAGTTTTGGTCTTCAATCTGAATCAACATCATTATTCGCTTTCTTTCCTTCTGATCTTAGCACAAGACCCAACCACCTCAGCTTCCTAGCTTTCTCTCTAATGTTCCTTAAGGAACAATGATTTCCTAAGCAACAAAATGTCAAGGCATTATCCAATGTCCACAGGCAAAGGGTAGAGCAGCCCGGGGGGGGGACAACACCCATGTCCCCCTCCATAATTTTCAGCAGGCTGCCTTAACTGTGGTTTCACCCATCTTTCAATGCACCAGCATGGTCACAGAGTTAAAGACAGAGGTGAAACCAAGAATGGATTCGATCACAAATATTAACATATTCAGATAGCCCTCCAAATACCCAAACAATATTTGCAACTGAAACAGACATTCACTTATCCGCTTGTTCAGGTATTCCAGTTTGGTTACTTCACTTTATTTCAGTTGTTTGGTTATTTCAGGATTCCAGTGATTTTGTTTTGGCTGTGCAATAACACAAATAGTGCTGACACAAAGTAACCAAAATACCAGAATGGTCAACTTGAAATACCAAAATAAGCAAACTAACCAAACCAGAATAATCCAATAAAGCAGGAGCAAACAGCTGTTTGTATCCACTTCATTAAACCAAATTGAAGCAGTTGAATTAATCACATATTTGCTGCCAATATTTGTTTCAGCTCTAGTTAAAAAGGGTCTGAATTGACTGAGCAACCTACTTGTCCACCTTACACCAATCCTTCAGACACTCTTTTTCTGTGCCTCCTATTTCCAATGTGCATATGCCACCAATGCCAGTCTCTTACAAAACTGGTACATGTGGTGTTTATCAACTACAAAGAATTGATGCTAAATAGACTAGAATGACAGTTTTTTATAAAATGGTTTAGATGAAGGTTTGCATTGTTAGTTATGTTACAAACATGGTTTGGAAGACAAATGGCGTCATTGTGAAAAGTTTGTTAAACCAAACATTTATTCCATATGTGACACAAACAGAATCCTACCTTTCTAGAGGCAGAGCATCTTTTCTCACGGGCTCTCTGTGAAGACAGAAATGATGAACGTTAGGAGATCTAGAAGCAGCATTCTACCAACTTTGGGTCCAATTCATCCTTGCTGTAACTGCGCCTCTGACTTGAGCAGAGTCACCAGGGATTAATTTAGCCCATACGTCTTTGCCAAAGAGAATAGCAGAAGCCAGCTAAAGGCAGCTGCTTTTGCATTTCTTCAATGAATCTGTTCATTTTGCCTCATGATAGAGAGGCTGCAAACAAAGGCTCTTCATGCAGCCTCATTGTGTTAGACATAATGATACTGTACATTCTGCATAGCTATACATGCTGGAAATCACGTTGCTAACACTTTCTCCTTACTCAGCCTTTTTCAGAGTGGGCTGAAAAGGATAAGGATCAGAATTAAACTGAGAGCATTTGCTGGGGATGGTTTTCTATAATTTAGAACAGACAATTAGTAAGACCTGTACTTTGCATCATGCTGGTCATTTTCATTGACTATCTTATCAGCTTCCCCTGGCTTTTGTCTATCTTTTATTTTTAGATCAGAGGCAGCCAAGATGTTGATCAGAGTCAACCAGTTGAGCACGTCTCAGTTCAAGGAGCAGGACCTATGCCGTGGTGAACGTCTAGGGGAAGGCGGAGCTAAAAAGAGCACCTCTGGTACAGCAGGGAAGGCTCTGAGAGGAGCATCCCCAGGAGCAATGAGGGAAGTGGACTTGAGAAGCCAGGCTTGGCGTTTAGAACCAGGCCCAGCAGAAGGGGTCCCAGAAAACCACCATAGGTTGGACCATAAGTCTGGTGATTCCTGTGTCAGTTTATATTTTCACAGCATGTAGCACAAAGAGACACCTAACTAGACTGGAACTTGTGGATCTACCATAATACCAATAGTAATATTCTAGGTTTCCTTCTCCTGACATCTTCCCAGGTCCCCAGGAAAGTGAGTTGTTTCCCGCTCATCACTCCAGCGCCATGCTAAACACCTCCCAGGTGAACAGACGCTTCTCTGAGAAACTCCAGCAAGGGAACATCAAATTTTGCAACCCACTCAAGAGGTTCTAACAGATTTTTCTTTAGGGTAGTGCAGTGTGGCTCCTAATCTACCAGTGTTGCAACACTTAATCCTGGAAGCTCAAAATACAGATTCTAAAAGCTCTGTGTTGCATAAGAAGCTGTTTACAAACTCTTTTGAGCATTTCTTTTGGATTACCACAAAATACACAAGCCAAAACAGCAAAGATCCAAATGGCATGATCATGGCCTCATTTCACACTTGTAGTAGTCAGAGGCTACTCTTAAAGTCAATTTGATTAGTTTCATAATAGTCAATGGAAAAGTGATATAAGGTTGCAACTCATCCCGGTTGCATTCAGGCACCAACTGGTACCCAAATATGACCTGATGGGCCACCTGAGTCCCCAAGCCCTGGGCTGACTCACCTCAGCAGCCAGGCTGCTGCCTGCTCCTCTGCTCCAGACTCCTGACTGCTCCCTGCTTTCTCTGGCCCACATGGGGATCTCTCCCACTTGGCTTTTTTGGAGTGGGGAAGAGGGGGTGGAGCAAAGTGACCTCTTCCCATCTTCCTGCACCCCCATAATGGGTCCTCTAGGTGAAAACAGACCCGACGCTAACTCCACTATAACACCACTTTAACATTTCTTATGCATGTTACAGGACTGTATTGGTGCCCTATGCAGCCCTATAACATGCATAAGAAATGTTAAAGTGGTGTTACAGTGAAGTTAGTATCATGTCTGTTTTCACCCCCTGTTCCCAGGGGGACCCATATTTATTTATTTATTTAGGCATAGTTTTCACCATTTGCCAAAAGAAAGAAAATAGAAAAAGAACAATTGAGCATGAATTTTACAAAATAATCACTCACGAGTATTAAAAACAAAATTCAAACCTAGAATAATACAGCAGTTGGTATATTGATAAGAAGCATAGAAATCCAATTACAGTCCTCTTTGTAACTTCAAAACTAATGGGGAAATTCACTTATATTCAGACAACCATATTCAATCAAAGTCAATTAAATAATGAATTCATTCCTTAGCTTGTTCTACTATTTGTACTAATAATTAAGAAAAAGAGTTGTATATATATAACAACAACCTTAAGTTCTTCCAATTTGGTAAGCCCTAGCATTTTACTCATTTTAAGTTCAATTATATTCAGACAATCATATTTAACCATATTCAGTCAAGGTCAATTAGACAATGAATTCATTCCTTGGCTGGTTCTTCTATTTGTATTCGTAATTGAGAAAAAAGTTGAATATATATAGTAACAGCCTTAAGTTCTTCCAGATTGGTGAGCCCTAGGATTTTACTCATTTTGAATTCTATATCTGAGTGTTCTATACCAACCAGTAGTGGTGCAATCCATATATCTCTAAGTTGGGAACACAAAATATGGTCCATGGTCTCTAATTTCCTTTCATGGCATAAACAAAGTCGTAAGTCTTTCGGTAAGACCTGATACCGTCCACAAGTTACAGCCGTTTCTATCAATTGAAATCTCAAGAGAGTATAATTTCCTCGTAATTCTGGAAAACTAATTATATCTACGTAGTTTTCCAGTCCAAAGATTGTTTTTAATTTGAGTCAGTCTGGTAGCTACCTTCCAAATTGATAATGCAGCTAAATCTTTCTGCCTCCCTATATCTAAGGCTCTAATTTTTAACTGCATTTTTTGCTGAAGTGGGAGTCATTTGCCAGGGGGACCCATATATGGGTCCCTCATTTTGTGTGCCGTCATTTTGAGTCCCCCCTCCCATCACATGCATAGCTAAAGCACTATTCGATGCAGCTCTAGTCAGAAGTGAGTCCTAAATTTTTGTAACCTAAAGGCCTTTAGTTTAGAAAGCTAAGAGTTTTTCTCAGTTGGGCTTTTGCATTGTGTGGGGGTCCTTCAATATTTAAATTATATATTTGAGCATAACTGGGTCAGACCAATGGTCCATTAAGCCCAGTATTCTGTCTCCAACAGTGGACACTCATTTGCTTTGGAGAAGTACCCAACAGGTCATAATGGAGTGATCCATTCTGTGCTATTCACTCACAGATCCTGACAATCAGAGGCTGCTTCCCTCAACCTACTTGACTAATAGTTCTCTTACTTTTAGTCTAGGGAGAGTGTGGTTTCCATATTTGACACAAATGTAGGAAATAGAGACAAAGTAGATGAGATTATCTCTTTATTGGACTAACTTCTGTTGGTGAAATTATTAAAGCTTTCATCCCACACACGTTTCCTCGGGCATGTAAAAGGTCAGAACTATAGACTGAGCAAATGTAGGAGGTAGTTACGAAAAAGTCATTACCATTTCAAATATTTAAAAACATTGGGGGCCAGTTCCATGGTCTGTAGATCTTGCACGCACATGCATGTGGTTTCCATGTGACAGTGTGCCTGCAATGGAAGTGTGCATGGTTCCAGCATGGGTGTGTACATCCGGGTGTGTGCATGAGATCTGCAGGCCAGGGGATTGGTTTCAATGAGGGAAAACCAATAATCAAATACTAGACAAAATTGGGGACCATGTTTATTGTGTTTTCCTCATTGCCACCAATGGGGTAAACACAGTGAACATGGGCCACTGAATAAAATAAAGGCTGCCTAGGACACACATAAAAATAATAGCAAATTCTAGGGAGGGGCTGTAGGAAAAGGTTACAGTGGAAAGTAGTTAGCATTACAAAACATTTAAATATAGTGGAGTCCTGTTAAGTAAAATATTGTGGAACATCTATAAAGTTCAGTTTATCAGAAATTCAACTTATGTAGAGTTAAATAAATGGGGAAGAGTAACAAGAGGGACAGAGAGTCTGTGAGCAAGGGGGAGAAAACAGGGAACCAAGAGCAGGGTGGAAGGGAGAGAGGGTACAAGGTTATTAGAGGTGTACACCAGGGGCCCATGTCTTCATATTTGTTTTCATTTTTGTTATTTAAATATGTCATTTTGGTTTTCATAAATATCAAATTGTCATTTTGGTTTTTTCCTTTCATTTTCGTTTTCCATTGGTTTCAATAGAAAACACATTTTCAGCTGTAACTTTTTGTTTTTCATTATATGTGGCTGAAACTTGGGTTGCATATACCTCCAATGGAAGGAATTATGTATACCAGATTTCAAAAAGATTTAATAAAGGAATCAAATTTTAGAAGCAGTTGAATTATTTTATTTTTCAAAATTCTTCATATACATTCCTAGCTGTAACTTCTTTGCCTCATACATAATATGGATGAAACTTGGCAAGTTTACACCCCTTCCCATACCTACTATATTTTCCAACTTTCAGAAGGATTGGAGAAAGGTTCCTGGTGGTATAAGCAATTAACATATACATGTATGTCAGACTGTAACATCTTTGTAGTCCAACCAGTGTACATGAAATTTGGCAGGGCTGTATACCACATATTCATGATCATCTCTGCCAAATATCAAAAAGATGTAATAAAGGGTCCCAATTTTATATGCATGCACAGCATATGCAGAGAAGGAGCCTATGCGAGGTATTCTCTTACATGTCACTGTGGTATAAGATCTGTTTGTGATGTCAATTGGCCATCAGAAAGGTCAACTAAATATCATCATTCTGTGCTGTGACCATCCCAAAATCTCTCCCCCTCTTGTTACTGGGAAGTCAGATGCATCTGTTTAGGAATGAGCCAATAGAGATTCTCTTATGTCATAGTGCTGCAGGATGCGATTGTGATGATAATTGGCCAGCCTGGATGTGTAAACTATGTCCAGGGCCCCGAGTCTTCCGCACTCCCACGATTCGCGGGATTTGCGCAGAATCCTGC
This sequence comes from Sphenodon punctatus, assembly GCA_003113815.1. Taxonomy (NCBI): domain Eukaryota; kingdom Metazoa; phylum Chordata; class Lepidosauria; order Sphenodontia; family Sphenodontidae; genus Sphenodon; species Sphenodon punctatus. Next base: position 2,344,822 of record QEPC01014540.1, on the reverse strand, counting down.
CCTCAGCAGGATTCTCGCAGAAACTGGGGAAATCCCCGCGCGATTTCCCTTCCTGGGCGGTGAGCCAATCAAGGACCAGCTTTATTGAGGCCACAAGCCAATCAGGGGCTTGCGC
>QEPC01014540.1:2319854-2337567 GCA_003113815.1 Sphenodon punctatus | reverse complement strand
AATACTTAGCTTAGGCTATGGGCCAGTCTTTCCTCAGGCATCCGCTCTGATCACCGGCTCAGAGCTCACTGAGCCGGTGCCTTATAAGGGGCCAGCTCCACCCCCTGCGTGCGTCCGTAGGCGTTCTGAACGCCGCAGGGGGGGGCGTGGCTCCACTCCGTTTTGCTCCCCTCCAGGTGCAGCGTCAGCTGATGTCATCCCCGGCTGACTCTGCAAGCGTGCAGAGCGGCGCGGCGGAGGGCGTGGTGCCGCCGCGCCGTCTGTATTCCCCACGTTCTGTGCTGGGCTAGGGGCGGGCGGCCCTGCTGCGATGGGGGAGTCGGAGCCTATGTGCCTCTGGAGCCGGCGGGGGAGGGGCGGCCGGCCGCGGCGGCTGACACCTTGGTGGTTATTTATGCATGTTGCAGGGCTGTATTGGTGTCCTATGCAGCCCTGAAACATGCATAAATAACCACCAAGGGCGGTTAAAGGGTGGTTAGCGTCATGTCTGAAAGTACCCATAGTGCGCTGTTGGGGTGGGGATATTTTAGAAAGAGGGTGGGAAAGTCCCTATGGGCCGTTTCTCACTCCCACCCCCCCAATGCACATGTGCGCAGTGAGGGGGGGCTGTGCTAATACCATAGTGGGTGCCAGGGGGATGGTTGTGTGCCCGTGAGAACAGCTGCACACCCACCTCCACCCACCGCCAGCGCACACCCATCCCCCCACGGCACATTTGAAAAGGGCCAATGACCTGTCCGCTGCTGCCCATATTCTCTGAATTAGATATGGGTGCTCCTGGCCAGAGAAATCAGAGCTTCCCCAAGAACCCAAAGACTCTAGGTTAATGCCCAGAGGAGTCTCTAAGTGAAACCCAGAGAGATGGCAACTCGAGAAGCAAACTACAGGTGTGCAATCAGTTTCTGCAGTAAAAGTTTGACTGTTAAGAGATGGGATATTGCCCCACTTTTCCCTCCATTAGCCCTGGATTCACCTGCTCATTTTTCACGGGTCCACCAGATGTCCACACGACATCAACCCATGAAATTTCAGGGCAACACACTGCCCATGGGGCTACTTCTTGTGTGTTGGGGGGCGGGGGGACACAGAGCACCCACACGGCTGCCCCTGTGTCCTCACCCCTGTCTATTGGGTCACTCATGCACCTTCAGCACCATGGAGTCGCGGACGCCAGTCTAGAGTGTCAGATGAGCAACCGCAACGCTAATGGTGGAATGGGGGGGGGGTACATGGGCAGACCACGGCAGGGAGAATGTCTGCCTGTCTGTTTTGGTCTTCCACAGAGCCTGTGGGTGATGGCTGGTGGGGGGAGGGGGCATGGAGTTACCATGGGCTCGTGGGGGCTCCCCTCTTGTTTGTTGACATGCTTTGTTTCAAAACAGTGGTACGTTTTACAATGAGAATGATAGCAACTAATGTAAAAGCGAATAGAGGAAATGTTTAGTCACATGGCAACAATCCTATTCCCCTGTGTCTGCCCCACCCCCGAGCGTTCTGAGAAAGCACAAAAGCTGCCAGGTTTGGCACTAAGGAAGCATTTTTAAAATGTTCTGACTGCCCAGATTCTTCTTTTTCCTTGTCCCCTTTAAACTTTGCTGTGGAGGAATGAACAGAATGGAGCAAGGCGCTGGAAGAGATCCTTCCTTCCAATTAATGTTCTTATTTATAAAGCATTTAGATCTGCTTGAAACAGGAGGAAAAAATGTTAATTGTTCTCTTGGGAAATACAGAAACAGCTGTCTGTTAGTGAGGCGGCCACCATGTCTAAAGATTGTCTCCTGCCATTTGATAAAATAAATGCCAGTGCCAGGCTTTAGCATTACTATTGTCTGTGACCAGTAACCTCAAAGGACTTTCTGAATTTAGCATCAGCTTGCTCCTGTGATGGGTGTATTCACCACATTTTATTGTGGGTTCCTATAAAAGGAGGGGTTTGTGTGGGCATGTATATATGTGTCCCTGTTTCATAACTTTTGATCCTGTGGGCCAATTTCAAAGGGTATTTTTAGATGGACAGGAAGCGGTCTGAATCCAGCATCTGGGTGTCCCAAATTGGAACTGCACACACTCACGGGTTTGGCTGTGTTCAGACAGGGTGATTTCAGACGTTACGAGATCACGGTGAACCACACTGAACCACGCTCAACCCCCCCGCGGGGCCAAAGGGCCCGGAACGTCTGAACGGCGTGCGCCAGATGTTCATCACGCTCAATACCCACATGGGGTCAGTTTCAACCACGCTTCCCGGGCTAGCCGGGGGAAGGTCTCGGGAAGCGTGGTCAAACCAACCCCCACAGGGAACCAAGCAAAAGTAACGTCTGGACGCCAATCCCCCAGCGGAACCAAAAAAATGGAGCCCCGGCCGGGGACGAGGCACGCAGCGTCGCTGCCAGGCAACCAGCACCAACACAAACACCGGAGGGAGATTTAAAGCGAGAGCAGCAGCAAGCAAGCGTGGCGGGATGGAGCGAGGAGGGAAGCGGAAGAGAGCGGAGGCACGAACAGCGACAGCGGCGGGACAGGAGGCGGAGGACGTGCAGCCAGGCCCAGCGATGCAGGCGGAGGGGGCACAGGTGCAGGAAGGGGGCACACGGGAGCACCCGACCAGGGAGGCGCCCCGGGAACACCAACCACAGCTGCAGCCGGGTCGCGCCGCCCCGGGGACAGCGGCCGGAACAGGCCCACAGGAGGCACCCAGGAAACGGGTAAGGGCACCCACTGGGAGGGGAACAGGGGGCACAGGGGAACCCCCTGTGGAGGGGGCCGGGGGGACCCCGGGCGGAAGGCAGGGGGGCAGGGGGACCCCGGGCGGAGGGCAGGGGGGCAGGGGGCCCCCGAGAGGGCCCACACCCTCACCCAGCAACCAACCACCCCCCTTCCCCCCCCCAGACACGAAAGTCGGCCCGGGCGGACGAGCCCCAGGAGGAGCCCGGCCCCCGGCCCCCGGAGGCGCACCCCCAGGAGGAGGTGGAGGAGGAGCAGAGGCAGGTGCAGCATGAGCTGGACCGGGAGGAGGAACAGCAGGGGCCCAGCCGGAGGAAGGCCTATCACAGAGGGGGACAGTGGGGCCTCCAGGAGACCCGGGACTTCATACGGATCTGGGGGACCCTCGAGTACCAGGTGGAGCTCGCAATAAACCAGCGAAACGAGCATGTCTACCGGGACATCGTGCGCGACATGGAGGCGGCGGGGCACGAGCGCACTGTCAACCAGTGTCGCTCGAAGGCCAAGGAGCTCAAGAGGGGGTACAAGGCCCTCAAGGACAATAACAGCCGCTCCGGCCACGGGGCCCGCACCGCCCCCTACTACGATGCCCTGGACCGCATCCTTCACATGAAGGGCTCCATCGTTGCCCCACGCCTGGTGGGCAGCGCTGTGGTCCAGGGCAGGGAGCGGGCCGAGGTACCCCCTCCCCTCGCCGCCCGCCCGGTAGACACGAGCTCAGGGGACCCCCACCCCCAGGAGGACCACCCGGGACCCGCAGAAGCCCCAAGGCCCCCCCCCAGCAGCAGCCCGGAGACATCCCAACGCCGGGCCGGCCAGGCGGAGTCGGAGGTCGGCACCTTCACCACCCTCAGCCAGTGGTCCCAGGGGGAGCACTCCCAGGGTGAGGCGCCGGGCTCCGAAGGCTCGGAGACAGACATAGAGGGTAAGCGGGCCCCCAGGGCAGGGGGGGGCACGACCAGGGGGCCGGTGGCAGGGGCGGGGGTGGGGGCCCTGCTGCAGGGGCCACAACCAGCCCCCTTCACCCGCTCCCCCCTCTCCCGCCCGCAGGACATGGGGAGCCCCAGGACCGGGCCAGCGAGACGGTGCAGGCCCCCGCGGAGGGCACAGGAGAGCAGGTGCCGGACCCAGGTAAGGCGGGAGGGCTGGGATGGCGGGAGGGCCCCCCGGGCGCCAGCCCAGGGGGGCCTCCGGCCTCAGTGGGGGAGGGGGGGCAGGGGGCCCCGGGACCCGACCCCGCTAGGGGACAGGGCCCTGCACTGACCCACCCGCCCATTTCCACAGGGCAGCCCCCGCGCGCGGCGCCTCCGCCGGCCGCAGCCCCAGCCCAGCGGATGCGGGAGTACCGGGCGCGGGTCCGCAGGCGCAGGGAGGAGCAAGCGGAGGACATCGTCCGCAGGGCGGAGGAACAGGGGGAGCGCATGATCGCCTCCGTGGACCGCATGGAGGCGGCCATAGAGCGGTCCATGGAGAAGGCCCTGGAGACAGACCGCCGGCTGGAGGCGGAGGTGCGCCTGGAGCGGAGGCGGGAGCGCCGGGAGCACCAGCGGCAGCAGGGGCTGCTCAGGGGCCTCCGGCAGGACATACAGGGCATGGTGCGGGAGCACAGTGCAAAGATGGACAGGTCCCACGACATTGGGACCTCCCTGCTCCTGCATGCGGGCACCATGTGTGCCTACGTGATGGCCGGCGCACCTCCGGGCGCCCTGCCCGCCCAGGTCCCCATGCCGGGCCCCTCGGCGCCCCCGGGCCCAGCCCTGCCGCCCCTGGCGCCCCCCCGGCCCCAGGGCCCTCGCATGCGCCTCCCAGTGCCCCCGGGCCTCCGGAGGGTCCAGCCCCCCCGGGGCGCGACCGGGGCACCGGGCACAGCTGCCCATCCGCCGCCCGGCCCCCTGCCGGGGCCGGGACCGGCCCAGGACACGGCAGGGGACACGGACAGTGGGGGGGAGGGGAGCTCCCAGAGCTCGGTGGGCCCAAGCGGCCGCACGAGGGGTCGGCCCAGGAAACGCGGGGGGATGGTGGGAAGGGGGGGGAGGGGGAGGGCCACATGAGGGCGGGTGGTGGACGGGGTCACGGGCACGGGGGTGGGGAGGGGGCACAGGGTGATTGTGTGAACTGTGTGGGCAATAAAGTGTTGTAAAGAGACAGTTGTCCCCGGCCCGTTTGTGGGGGGGACAGGGCTGTGGGACCGCGTGTACAGGGGCATGGGCACGGAACGGGGGGTGGGGCCCCCAGGGGCGGGAAGGCCCTCACAGCGGGCCCCCCCGGGCGATGTGGGTTGCAAGGGCGTTCCGGATCCTTTTGGCATACCGGTACTCCCGGGGGTTCCCTGCGTTCACGTACAGGGGAACAGGACCGGGGGGCCGGTGGGGCTCGGGGTACTCCAGGGCCGCCCCCTCGGTCTCGCACACATTGTGCAGAACGCAGCAGGCACCGATCACCAGGGCGGAGGTGGGGACGGTGAAGTCCAGGCGGCCAGCTATACTCCTCCAGCGCTGCTTCAGGGCCCCGAAGGCACGCTCCACCACGGTCCGGCTCGCACACAGGCGGGTATTGTATACCTGCTCCGCAGGGGTGCTCGGGACAGGGTAGACCTTCATCAGCCAGCGGGTCAGGGGGTAGGCGGGGTCCCCCAGGATGCAGGGGGGCATGGGAACACCCTCGATCCACCTCATGCCCATGTCCGCGAAGTCCCCCCGGTACATGCGGGCATAGAAGGGGGAGATGGTCATGATCCTGGCGTCGTGACTCCGGCCGGAGTTGCCCGTGTAGATGTCTATGAAGCGGGCCCGGTGGTCCACCACCCCCTGCAGGTGCAGGGAGTAGTATCCGTGCCGGTTCACATACTCCAGGGCCTCCCCCGCGGCCGGGCGCAGGATCTCGATGTGTGTGCCGTCCACGGCTCCGATGCAGTTCGGGAAGCCCCCGGCCGCGAAGCCAGCCATCACAGCGCCCTGGTCCAGGAGCTGGATGGTCCTGTCGAGGAGCACGCCCTCCACAGCCTCGCACACATCCCGCACGATGCAGGCGACCGTGCTGAGCCCCACCCCGAAGTGCTGGGACACGGAGCGGCAGGAGTCGGGCGTTGCGAGGGCCCAGACCCCTATGGCCACCCGCTGGACCATGGGGATGGGCTCCCGCATGGAGGTGTGCTGCCGCTCCAGCCAGGGCGTGAGGAGCTCCGCTAGGCGCAGCAGGGTGGCCTTGCCCATCCGGAAGTGGGACCCCCACTCGGCCTCCCCCCAGTGGGCCTGGGCCCGCTCCCACCAGGCCTGGGGCCGCTCCGTGACCCATAGGCTCCGCGCTATGGGCATAGCCAGCAGCGCTGCCCGGCGGAGGGTCTGCGTTGCCCAGCGGAACCGCCTCGCGGCCCCTCGGAGCGCAGCGGGCCGGGTGAGGCTCCGGCAGGCGGCCAGCCACGCCCCCCAGGCCCGGCGCCGAGCCCTGAGCCGGGCACGGACTCTCCTGCGGGCCTGCTGGCCCCGGAGGCGCACGCCAGCCCGCAGGGCCAGGACATAGCGCAGGCGGACGGCCAGGTGCACCCTCTCGGTCAGGAGGCACAGCTGCTCAGTGTGGTCACGGTGCCACTCAGCCGCGAGCGCGAGGAACATCCAGTTCCCACCTGCCCTATCGCGCTCCATGGTGCTGGGGCCCCGGTGGGGGCTGGGAGCGCTTATGGCGGCCCGGTGCTGGTGGCTCCGCCCGGGGGTCGGCCTCGCGGGCCTGCGCGCGCCCTGTGCCGGTGCGTTCCGGCTGCTCCCGCCCCCAGCACCCCGGGCCCCCTCCCCTCGCTGTTTGTAGCGGGATGGCCTTGAAGGTGCGATTAGGCAGACAGAGAGCTCGCTGTTGTTCTCTGCAGCTGTGCCGGGCCCGCACCCCACGCCTCGCTCTGTTGTGCTACAATGTTGCGGTGCGGGCCCGTGTTCCCTGTCCCGGGGGCCGGGCCGAGCCTCTCCCGGCCCTGGGCAGTCTGTGTGCCCTCCGGGCTCCGTGTCCCATTCCCTGTTGTGCTGGACCATGGCTGGCTGCCCATCCATGGGGCTCCCGCTGTCCGGCCCCCAAGGGGCCCCCCATATCTGGGCCTTCCGCGAGACCATGTCTCTGTGCGACCTGTGGCACACCCCTGCCGTGCAGCTGCTCCTGGCCGGGCCGGGGAGCCGTGCAGGTGCCTACGAGAGCCTGAGCTCCGGGCTCCGTTACTTTGGCCATGTGGTGAGCGCCCGTGATTGCCGGCTGCATGCGGAGGCCCTGGGGCTGGCTCGTTTCCCCGAGGGGCGCATCCCGGAGGTGCTGTGCGCCCATGTGCCCTGGAGCGCCTCGGAGACCGTGTCAGCGCTGGTGGTGTGTGGTCTGGGCGCCTACTCGGAGTGCCTGGCCGAGGGTGGCCCTGCCTTGGCCGTGAGCTACTTCTCCTGTGTTCACGGGGCCCGTGGGTACCAGCGCACCCGTGGGGCGGCGTTCCAGCGGCTTCTGGAGCTGGGGCATCTTCCGTGGCCCCCTTCTGCTGCCTGCTGTGTGCCGGAGCCCTCCGCGGTGGAGATGTCATCCCTGTTGGCGGTGTGGGCGCGTGTGGATGTGCAGCTGGCCCTCACCATGCCCGATCCCTTCGAGGCCTACTACCTGATCGCCCACTACATGTCCTTGCAGGGGTACCGCCGGGGCATGCTGCACTGGCCCCACCTGGTCCACCGGGCGGGCCACCCGGGCCCTGGGGCCAGCGGGGCCCCCGGCAGCGGCCCGTGAGCCCCGCGTCGCTGGCCTGCCCCCCCCCGCGTGGTGCCCCCGTGTGGGCTCCCGCCCCGGCCCGGGGGGGGGCCTGGTCCCCGCTGGCCGCTCCCGACCTGCGGACCCCACCTCGGTGAGCTCCCGCCCGCCTCGCTGCTTGCTGCTGCCCCTGGCCGTGGTCCTGGGCCCCCTCCATCCCCGTGACTCCGTGGGTGCTGCCTGAGCGTCGCTGGTGCTGCGGAGGAGCACCGCTGGACCCGGCTGCCCTGCCTGTGCCAGCCTTTGACTGTGGGGCCCCCTTCCTCCTCCTCCTGGCGCCCCTCCGCCGGCCTCGCTGTGCTTTGGGGGCCCCCAACGTGCCTTGCTCCGGGGGTCCGCCCCCCCCCCCCGAGACTGCCTCTGTTCCTGTGGGGGCACCTCCTTGGACTGGACTGGACTGGGGTGGTGTGGGGGTGGGGGTTGCTGCTGTCTGTGCCTTGCCCCGTGGTGGTGCCCCCCCCTCCCTGCCGGTGTTCCGGGTGGGGTGTTCCGGGCGCCCCTTCCCCCCTTCCCGGCCTTTCCCTGGTGTGTGTGTGTGTGTGTGTGTGTGTGTGTGTGTGCCCGGGCGTGTGGCCGTGCATTGTGCCCCGCTGCGGGACCGCTGTGTGAGCCGGCTGTCAGCCTGTTCTCGCTCTTCCCCCCTCCCTTCCCGTTTCCCTTGTGTGGGCGTTCCCTTGTGTGCCTTGTGGCTTCGTTTGCCCTCAGTCGGCCATGTCTGTGTCCCGCCCCTTCCCGGTGCCTTGTGGGGGTTTAGCGCCCGCCGGGGGTTCGGCTGCACGTCTGTTGTGCTGCCACGGGCCGCGATGGTGTGGCCCGGTTCCGGCCCGTGGTCCCGTTCCCGGCACGTCTGTTTGGGTCGTTTTCCAACCCCCGGGCGTGGTTGCGCTGTTCGCCCCCCCTGGTGGTTCACTGTGGTGAACCGGCCGCCCGTAACGTCTGAAAGTACCCAATGACAGCCTGGCAGGCGGCAAGCATGTCTTCTTCTTGCCCCGGGAAAAAGCTCTGGGTTGGGAACACACAGACGGGGTGTGGGTGGGGGAACCTTGGTCCAGCCTGCTCCGCTCACAACCGCACGACCTGCCCAGGAACCCACCCCTAGTAAGGAGCCCAACCCTGAGAACCATAGCAATGGTTAACCCCTTACTGCTCACAGCCCCAGGAGCAGGCCCAGCCTCTGTCCCTGCCCAGCCACACACCCCTAGGGTGGCAGAGCAGGGCTAACAAACACCAGCACACAGCCAGCCCCGGATCCCCACAACACCCACACAGTGCCCTTGTGGAGCAAAAGGCAGACTGTATTAAGTGGCCAGAATGAACATGGCAACTGGAAGGGAGTGTAAGGATGGGCCCAGAACCAACTGAATAAAGTTATTCTGCTTTAGCACCACTCCCTGTGTTTGGAGATTCGTGTATTTTCCCCTGGAGACATCAGATCCAACAGGGAGGAAGGAAACACACAGCTGAAAGGCCCACAGAGTAGGCAGTTCAGGACAGCAGGCAGTGGGAGCTGCTCCCCACCCCCTGGGCAGAAGACCCCAAGTTGCACAGGCCGGAAGCAGCAAATGCACCATGCAGAGCCCTACCCAATGCTGGGCAGGGAAAATCCCCAACCCATACATGATCCACACTCAAACATGTGGCTCCAGGACACCATCACTTCCGCCCCCACATCCCCAGAGAGGGGACAGAGCACATACTCACCTGCCAGGGGGCCTGCAAGTTCCAGGCCACTCCACACCTCAATCAGGACTGCCAGCCCCCTGGCAGTGGCAGAACCCCCATGGGGCCCCGAGGCACAGCAGCCCCCATGGAGATCCAGCCACACACAGGTGTGTGTTGCTCTCCAGGTGTTGCTCACCAGTCCCATCCCAGAACAAGGCACAGACCATCCCAACCAAAACCCAGGCACCCCATCAGTCAGCTGATGCCGCATGGCAAACCACTGAGCAGGGGGTGGGCATGGGCCCTGCGTTGCCAATCCCAGGCTCAAAATCCCATGAAGGGGTTATAAAAGAGTGGCATGAAGCTGTCACCACATGTCATGGAAGGCAATCAGGGAGCCATGGACCCCAAATGCATGGCACCACTGCTGAAGGTTCTCAACATCACCATCGAGGCCAGATATCTAGCCATCTGGCAATTCAATGCTACCTGCTGGGACCGGGTGCTAGAGTTCGAGGAGCAGTACTATCTGCTCTTTCATGCCATCACCCACTGTGGCAGGGCTGAGCCACAAAATGGCTCCTGTCATGTGGGTCATACAAGATGGCCACCAGACAGGAAAAGAAAGTGGATGGGCGTGGCCTGAAGCATAAAAGAGAGGCCAGCCTGCGAGAGAAGACAGTCTTCTTCTGACCAGTGAGGAGAACACATCTCCCGAGAGGCTACCTAGAGGGCCCTGAACGAAGAAGATACCTGGACCTGGAGGTGTGAATCTTGTTAGCCAGCCATTGGACTGTGTTTGCCTAGGCTGAGCTGGATGTAAGTTTATAGATATATTGTGGACTGGCCAGAGACTTGGTGCCTGGTCGTTGGACTGTTTATAGAATAAACTCTGTTTATGCGAAGCTCCTGGAGTGACATTCTACTTTGGGCCTGATTCTGCAAACACCCCTGGTAAAGTGGGGACCTGCTACACCCACCTAACTGCCAGCAGCCTGGTGGAGGCCTGGTGAAGGGTGCTCTGCCATGGATAGGCTGCCTTCCTGAAGCAGCGAGCCTTGCTGCACTACACGGCAGTCCTCTTCAGGGAGCTGATATGGGCAGCAAGGTACCTCATCAGGGACACCACCACACCGGCCCACCTTGGTTGCATGGTGGGGGATTGAAGCCACAACTGGTGGGAAACCATAATGGGCACCTCACAGGATAAGGACAGCTAACAACTATATAGGGCAGTAGACAGGGAAAAAAGCTTCCTATACAATCAGAAACCATATATTGGCATTAATATTGAGCCATACAATCCTATTCCTTTACTGCTTCCCACTCTTTCTGAACAAGTTTAAGATAGCAGGCCAAGGCCTTGGTCTTTTCCAGATCTGTCGCTGAGAGTAGGATGATCAATCTATCCTGTAATAGCAGAGGAGAGTCATGGAAAAGAGGTTCGATCCATGCAGTTCTAAGCTCCTTATAGCGCGGACAAAGGAAGAGCACCTGATTCAGAGTCTCAATTTCTTGTAGCTCACAAGAACAGAGTCTATGAGAATAGGGAATATGGTCTCTCCTACCTTTTACCACTGCAGTTTCTAATAAATCAAACCGAAAGAGGGTTATCACTCTCCTCAGGTTCGGATCCTGCAATTTAAGGAGGTATTGCTTCAAGGCACAGCAAGTCTTCACCCTCGCATAAATTGGTGCAACTGTGCTCGTCTTAATAGCTAAGATATCATTCTGTACTGCCAGATCTTTAACTCTTTCAGTGATTTCAGTCTTGTCTAATCTACATTCTAAGGAACCATTATTGTTATTCTCAGGGAAGGAAAGCTTGGCCGCTAATTCCTTAATGCCTTTCCACCATTTGTAATGAACACTCCCTTGATGGAGCCTTTGTTCTAGGTAGCATTGATACGCCAAGGATGATGCCTCCCCTTGAGAGAGTTTGCCCCAAAATAACAAGGCTCTAAGGTTACATTGTGGCCTAACCGCTAAAAAACCAGTTTCAAGTCGAAGCATGGGTAGCGGAGTTGTTCTAGGGACTCTCAAAATACTACTCAAAACGGAATTCTGTAGGACCTCCAATTTTGGGGGTATAATTATAATACTCAATTTCTGTCCCATAGAGAAGTTGGGGCTGAACCTTAGCCCTAAAAATTGAAATAACCTGGTCCAGGGATGCCACAGGAGCAGTGTGATAGAATGGCAAGATCGCGGCAGTTGATTGGGACACCTTTCCTGCCCAGCATTCATGGTTAGTCCTCCAGGCTTGTGAAACTGAAATCACAAGCCCTAGATATGGATAATGGGCTACCTGTGATATTTCATGGGAACCAACCCTCCATTTAAATTTTAAACGGGCTGTACCAAAGCACATAATTTTGAATTTGTTAACATTAACAGAGAGGTAATTTTGCAAGCAGAATAAATTTAAGGCATCCAAGCATTAAGCATTGTTGAAGACCCTGTTTGGTCTGAGATAGGAGAACAATATCATCCGCATATAGCAGAATTGAAATCAGCCTCTTCCCTACCTGGGGAGGTGGGGTGTGTGTGTAGTATGAGTGATCCCTCCCAGAGATACCAAATCATTAATAAACAGATTAAAGAGGAGCGGCGCCAGGGGACAGCCCTGTTGTAACATGAAGGGCCTAGTGGTTCTACCATGAGGATTCATCCTGACCACCGCCTTGGCATCTTTATAAAGGCACATTATTAACTTCAGTAAACATGGATTTATTCCCAGCCCATGTAGCTTCTGCCATAGCAGTTTTCTAGTAGATACAGAATCGAAGGCTTTTATTGCCAAATCGATGAAAGCTACAAACAGTTTTGACTTCCTTATTCGAGCATACTGTTAGACATTAAGGCTGATTGTTCTTTTATATTATTTTATGTTGTTTTATAATTGTTACTTTGTACTCTCTATACTAGATTGTTATAGCAAATTGCTGGATACAATAAAGATACATACATACAGGATAAGGACTGAATGAAACATTTTCGGCTGAAACTCAATTCTCGGTTTCTCTGTGAGAATCACAATTCTCATTTCATTCTCAAAAATGAGAACAAGATGAGAATAAGATGGATTCTTGCCGAGAAAAACAAGAATCTCAAAAAATCAGAATACCCAGTGCTGATGGAAAGAGGAGGGGAGAGAGGAGGATGCTCCTCTGTTCCCTGCCCAGCTTTCTTACCTAGTCTGGGGCTGGCAGCTGTCTCAATGAGGAAAGCATTCTGATGGTAAATTTTCAGGAATGGGAGGGGGGACAGCAGGAAGGAGGGGGCAGATTCAGCTGATATCACAGCATTCTATTGGCTAGCAGGAGTCAGCAGCCAATAGATTGCTGAAAAGCTGTGCTGAGCCCACCTCTTGCCTTCAGCTCCTCCCCATCCCATCTGAAAGTCCTTTCCAGATGGGAGGGAGAAGAGCAGGATAGACAGGGCAGATCTTGAGCTAGCAGGAGACGGAGTCTGAGCAGCCAATAGAATGCAGAAAAGCTATGCTGAGCCCACGTCTTCCCTTCAGCTCTCTCTTCCCATCTGGAAACAGGGAGGAGTACTGCAAATCAGCTGATTTGCACATGTTTACCCATGTGACTATCCTTTCTGGGGCTTGAGACAGGGTTGGGATGTCTGTGAGATCTCGACTCTGATTCTTGATTTCTCAAAAGATTTTTATGAGAATAAAATCTATTCTCGTTTCAGCCCTATTCATAATGCACCGGCGGCTACTCCTCCGCATCACCCAGATCCTGTGACCCTGGATGCAGAGGGAGGCTACTGGGATGAGAGCCCAAATCAGCGTGGAACAATGGGTGGCCATTGCTATCTGGAAACTCACTACCCCAAACTCCTGCCACTCAGTGGGGCAGCAATTTAGGGGTTGCTCCTCCACCGTAGCTGCCATCCTGGTGGAGGTGTGCACAGATCTGCATAGGTTGTTGCTGGAGTGGGCGGTGCAGCTCTGGAACTCCAGGCAGTGATGCAGGGCTTCCAGTGGGCCAGTTTCCCAAACTGCAACAGGGCCATTGATGGGACCCACATCGTCATCCTCTGCCCACCCAACACCATGGAGGGCTATGGGAACCACAAGGGGAACCACTCTATCATTCTCCAGATGGTAGTGGATGATCAGGGCCTCTTCATAAACATCTTTGTTGGGTGGTTAGGCTGGAACTACGATGCCCGCATCCTCTGCCAGTCACCAATCTACAGCAGGATGTACAACGAGGAATTTCGTCCAACCCACGGTCACCATCATCAAGGGCATCTGGATGGGGATCCAGTCTACACCACATCCCATGGCTGATAAAGGCCTACACTGTCCCCAACAGCTTGGAGCAGATGGCCTTCAACATCTGCCTGAGTGCCAGCCATTGTATAGTGAAGTGGTCCTTCAGGGCCCTCAAGTAGTACTGGAGGCTACAGAGTGCAAGGGTGAACTTCAAACTAGAATCTGTTGGCCTGCTGACTGTTGCAAGCTGCATCCTCCATAATATCATGGATCTGGAGGAAGCTGCCCTAGACTTCCCCTGCACCAGCCCCTGGGTGGACCTGGTGCCCCTGTACCAGCAGCAGGAGGCTGCAGCTGAGTGGCGCATGGCCTACGGGATAAGGGATGCCCTGTGCTGCCACATGGCACAAGTTGGAGCTAGGCACGATCAGCCCTGATCCTGTGAACTGTGGGGCTGGGAACCCTCTGCAGATAATTGTAAATAAAACGATATGTAAATAAAAGAATGTTAAGAATGTTAGCCGTGAGCCCATGAGCCAGCTTCTGTGCCATCATGGCTCCCACCCCACCAGGATGGAAAACCACTCATGTTGGGGATGGTGGGAAAGATGGAACTGTGCAAGTGTCCAGGAAAGCAGACATGGAAGTACAAAGGAATACTGAGAGGATGGATGCTCTTACACACAATCTGCACTTATGGACTAGAGTGCAGATCCCCACCCCTCAGCCCACCCAGAATAACAACAATAGTAAATTTGAACAATATATTTATTACAGGACACACTAATAAACAAGAACAGAACAAATCAAACCAAATATGAAGCAACAATATAGCAAATGTTCCCAATAAACAGAAGTAAACTACTGCATATTAACAATGGTCAGGGTTCTCCTTCCAGACCTCCCTGCCTCAGCTCCACCACACGCTTTGGGCCCATGCCAGCTCATTGACCTGGTGGTCTGTGTGGAGCATGACCTCATGCATTTCTGCCAACTCGAGGACCATCACCACAGCATCCTCCTGCTGTTGCTCTCTCAGCTCCTGAACTGTAACAGTTGAAAAGGAAGCATAGGTTACGCGCAGGTTGCCTGAGATGCATTTCCAGCTTGCAAATATTCTGCTATAGCTACGCCCTTTACTGTGGGTGGAATGGGGGCAAGATGAGCAGGAACTCACACTGAGACTCACAGCCTCACCCAACCCTGGGGGTGTGGGAATGGCAGGGACAGTGGCAACGAGCAGGACACATGCTGTCCATGTTTAGTGCAGGGACCATTACCCTTTCATCAGTAGTGTACCCCATAATAGGGGGTTCTGGTGACTGTGATAGAAATGGATTGGGAGACTACAGTACAAATAAGTGAACTGCAGTACTGCACTGCACATGCTGGATGGAAAGGGTCGTCCCATTGTTCCTTTGCCACAACCAATGAACGTACCTCTGTGGATACACTACAGTAAGGTTTGGGTAATCTATGATTTTGCATGAATAGATGGGTGGCTTACCTCTTTTCCTCAGGTCCTGACAGACAAAACTCAGGAGGATGACAGTACTCGCCAGCTTCCATCCTGGTGATCATAAATAGCAGCTGTAGCCATTGCTCCTCTACTGGGGATGTAAATGGAAGAAGGATGCACTGTTTACTAGGGGTGGGACACCGGGGAGAATACCAGACACCGGATTTACCGGTATTGGATCTCCCCAGTCCCGGATTTACCGGTACTAGTGTACCGGATTTTTAACATTGGCCACGTACCGTTTTTTTTTACATTGCAGCCATTATTTCAATGACACGCAATGCAAAAAATCCGGTAAAGTGCCCAATGTTAAAAATCCGGTACGCTGGTACCAGCAAATATTGGATTATCAGATTAAACCAATACACCCGATTATTGGGTGTATCAGATTAATCCGATACCAGTATTCCCACCCCTACTGTTTACAACTGGGGTGGTGCATAATACCTGGGTGGTCACAGGATGTGATCACTTCCTTCCCCCTCTCTCCCCTTGCCACTCCAACACCACCCACACCTATCTGACACGTATGTGGCAGAAGATAAACAAAAGGGACTGGGAGTGGAAGGGCCGAGGGGAATGGAGGAAGAGATGAGGGCATGCCAGTAAGGATAGGTGTCTGCTCTATGGCACCAATCCATGAGTTGGGCCCTCCATTCTATGACTGCACCCCTAACCCTCAATACGAAGCAGACAATTGGACCATGCACAAACCTTCCAGGTGGATACTGGGAGGGAATGGGTTCCCACCACTGGCATACAGTGAAACATGTACTTGGGGAGTGGGGAATTGCAGTCTCAATGCAGGAGGCTGGCAGATACCTGTGCTGTGAGCCTAGGTCAGCCGGTTCCTACCGATAGGGGACCCATTTTGCTAAGCGGTGTGATTGTCTGGTGAGAGGGTTGGCCTGTGGCATATGATGTCACCCTGTGAGACAATCGTTGCATACCTGATGACTGCTCACTGCCGCTCGTCATGGGTCCAGCTGCAGCTGTGCTGATGCATGCTTATCCAGTGATGTTGGGCGTGGCTCTGAGCATATGAGAACTGTTTACACAAAAGCGTGTAAACTACCAAGAAAAACTACCAAGGCATCCATAGGGAGAGGTACGGTTAGTTATCTGTGTTACCAACAACAACATATTTTCAAAAGATTTACAATCTATTTTAAGCTATTGTTGTACTCATAATATATTTATCTATAAACAAAAGATATATTTTTTTTACCTGTGGGTAAGAAAGATTTTGTGGAAAAAAAGGGGGAGGAGAATGTTGCCTAAACAAGCACCCAATGTTCTACAGATGTCATCAATTTAATTGACACTGTGCCTATAAAGAATAATATATTATTACCTAAAAAATATAAATATATCTCCTTCCAATTCTTAAGAAAAAAATCAAAAATATTACCTATGCCTTGGTAGTTTTTCTTTGGGTAACTGGTTTCTTTATGTCCAATAGCTTAAGAGAATTCAAAAGTGTTTTGAAGGCCTGAAGGCCTGAAGAAGTTTTTGAAACGCGTTGGCAAAATCATTGGACTTTTGCAAGAGGTTTTACCTTATTGCTGTGGTGGATTTTATATTCACTTGTTTACATGCATTATTGTTTATATCTATAGGTGTCAAGTTGGATTCATGTATAATAAACAGTAAGGCAATTTCTGTTCACAGACTCATTGTGGTTATAGCCCTGGCTGGTTAAGGCCAGCCTGGAGACATTAGGGCCGTTGCTGGTGGGCATTGTCAACACCTCCCTGGGGGAGGGGAGGGTGCCGGACTGCCTTAAGGAGGCACTGGTACAGCCCCTGCTCAAGAAGCCATCATTGGGCATTGACATCCTGGCCAGCTATCAGCTGGTCTCTAACCTTCCCTTTTTAGGGAAGGTTATTGAGCGGGTGGTGGCCCAGCAGTTGCAGGAGCATCTGGATTGGATTAACTTTCTTGATCCCTCGCAGTCAGGTTTTCGTCCTGGATATAGCACGGAGACTGCACTTGTGGCCTTGGTCGACGACCACTCCCGTGAGTTGCACTGGGGTCATTCGACCCTGTTGATCCTATTAGATCTCTCAACTGCATTTGATACCATTGAACATGAGTTGTTGGTGACTCGGCTGCGGGACCTGGCAGGGATTGGCAGGACAGTTCTTGGATGGTTCCGCTCCTTCCTGGCTGGGAGACTCTAGCATATGGTCCTGGGTGATTTTTCATCTTCTCCCTGGAGCCTCACGTGTGGAATCCGGAAGGGTTCCATCCTGTCCCCTCTCTTGTTCAATGTGTACATGCAGCCTTTGGGGGAGGTTGTTAGGGAGTTTGGCATATGGTGTCATCAGTATGCTGTTGACACCCAGCTTTAGCTCTTTTTCATCTGACTCAGACCCGGTAGTCTCTGTGCTTACCCGGTGCTTGGCAGCTATGGGGGATTGGATGAGGGCGAGCCGTCTGAGGTTATATCTGGACAAGACAGAGGTGATGGTCATGGGGAAGGCCTGGGGATGGTGGCCCCCATCATTGATGGAGTCCATCCTGCCCTGGTATCTCAGGTTCGGAGTCTGGGGGTGCTCCTGGACCCACTGCTCCACCTGGATTCCCAGGTGGCGGCTGTGACAAAAGGGGCATTTCACCAATTACATCTGGTGCATCGGCTTTGTCCATATGTCTCGGACTCCGATCTAGCCACGATCGTCCATGCTTTTATTACCTCAAGATTGGACTACTGCAACACACTCTATGTGGGGCTACCCTTGGTGCTGGTTCAGAGGCTGCAGCTGGTGCAGAATGCGACGGCCCATCTCCTAATGGGGACGGGCCAA
>QEPC01014540.1:2299952-2319155 GCA_003113815.1 Sphenodon punctatus | reverse complement strand
GCCTTCCCCACAACCATCATCTCCGTCTTGTTAGGATTTAATTTCAGGCGGCTTGCCCTCATCCAATCCCCCACAACTGACAAACACCAGGTAACCACCAAAACTGCCAGGTCTGAGTTGGAGGAAAATGAGAGATATATAGCTGGGTGCCATCAGCATACTGATGACACCTCACCCCATACTCCCTCACAATCTCCCCCAAAGGCTGCATGTGCACATTGGCCAAGAGAGGGGATAAGATGGAACCCTGCGGAACCCCACATGTGAGGCTTTCTAGGAGAGGGGCAGAATTGCCAAGGAGAATCCATTGTCAAGAGGGAGATTTTTATTATATTCCCCATACTCCACAATTAAACTCTTGGGGGGGAGGGCGGAATTCCTTCAAAAGCACTATTACCACTGTGCACACAGCATTCACACTTGCAATTACAGCTGGCTGTGTTTTGAAGAATATTTCTGTACTCTGTTTAGCTATTTTTGTTGTTGTTTGGGGGGGGGATTGTGTTTTTTTTTTTAAAGTTTAGTGTCAGGTTCCATTGTAAGTGGGAATCCCCACAGAAAACATACCTTTTTCAAACCATCTAGATTTTAACACAAGAGGGCTCTATGAAAAAAACCCAGTATACAAAATCTGCTTAATTGAATCAAAGAAATTTTGCATTGTTCTTTGTACAATGCAAAAGAAAACAGATTTTAAACCTAGTCCCTAATTTCTAGGGGTTTACATTTCATTTTTGTTATTATAATAAAGAAAAGGAAATGTTTTTTTTTATTTCCGTTATTTAATAACAAAAACGAAAGAACATAATGAACAAAAAAATAATTGTTATTAAGAATTAATAGGACAAATGTGAAAAACACACTTTTGTCTGTAACATCTTTATTTATTATCCAGTTCTTGGCAGGATTTTACCCCCAGTGGAGGGCATTATGTGTGCCAAATTTCAGAAATATCGGATAAAGGAATCTGATTTTATAAGCAGTTGTATTTTGTTATTTTTACAAAAATCTGCATATACATTGCTAGATGTAACGTCTTTGTCTCCCATCTGATTTGGCTGTATCCTGGTAGGTTTAGGTTTATTATTACGGCATTTAGCTTCCACCATTGTCAAACACACATAATACAAATATGATACAAGCCAATATATAAAAACACACAAGTTAAAAATAAATTCAAACATCATTCCAAAACCTTTCGAATAATTGCACCATACAGCTATAAGGTATAACATATAATTTCCTCATCTGCCAAACGAACACCTTCTAAATAATTATTGTTAAATTTAAGATCTAACTTTAATCTTTATAAATCCAAACAAAAAGAGAACCCTCATTCAATACAGTAATCCCACTTGATGGCAACAAAATTGCATCCTAACAATGTAACTCCCTCATCTCAGGGGAAAAAATAGAACAGGCGGCAACTGCTTGATAACCTGGAGTTACTGTTATTATAATTATTATAACAGACTTAATGCATAGTATCCCAGTTTGCATTTCTCTTCCCTTCTCTATTCTTTCTTTCCCTTTCTCTTCCTTTTCCAACCCTGTTTAAATTTACATATTAATACTATCCAACCATCATCCAATGTTCCCATTTTAACTTTGCAAATCGTGCCCCTTATTGACTTTATTATCCCTGGTCTGCTGCAGTTGCCTTTCTTTAGTGGTCAACCAAATAAAAGTAGCCACTGCCAAAAGTTCTTCTTTATTTTCAAGAATTAATAGGGATTTTAAAAAGGTTTCCCCTCCCAATTGCCTCCTAGCACTGCAGCCCTCAGTGGCTTCAACCATGATTCGCATAACCGGTAGTAATAAGGGCAGTACAACATAAAATGCTCAACTGTTTCTACCTCCTTGGAATTACAAGTACATGTTCTTGTATAGAGTGGTTTTTTCTCATACCTTCCCTCAATAACCGCTGTTTTAATCAGCTGAATTCTCAACCTGGTATAGCTCTTCCGTAAGACTGGGCTTAATATTGAGGAAAGATAAATCTCAGATAGGAACACAAACTTGACCTGCACCAACCACGGTGCCACCTTCCAGTTCTGTACAACAGCTGTATCATCCTGCTGGGCAATGTCCTTGACCCTCAGGCATATTTTCTGCCTTATCTTGTCTATAGGTTTCCCTCCAAACAATCTAAAGGTGAACCCCAACCCATTTAATGGGATAGACAAGTATTTTAACCAGGGGTATGTTCTCACTCCTGAGTGCTCTAATTGCTCTAACAAGCAATCAGTCAAGGGCATCTTCTTGCTGTTCCAAGAGCCTTGACCAGAAGAGCCAGTTTCCCAGCACTCTTTATTGAGCTAACCCCTGTTTCTGCCTGTACCACCCCTCCTGGGACACTATTTCCAACTCCCAGGGCCCGTTGCAAAAATTGGTTTGGGGCTCTTTCAATATCCTCTAGGTTAGGAAATGGGATTATTTCCAATCCAAACACTGCCATAGCCTGGGTCTTAGCAGTATATGCTTGTAAGATGATAGAGATTGGGACTCTGCTGGAGACATTTGATGCTTTGAGCATTTGGCCTGAAATTCTTGCCATTTTTGATGCCCTTGATTTTATATGACAGGTTTGTACCAGTTTTTGAAAAGGTAATACCCAGGTAGACAAAATTCTTGACTATTGTAAAATGTTTCCCCTCTATTTCCCAGTTTGCCTTTGGGTTCTTGACTCCAATAGTCATGATCTGTAACTTCTCAACATTAACACTCAGGCCATTTATTGTACAATAATTTAGCATTTTCCTAATTTGTACTTTCAGGCCCTTCTCAGTCTGCGAAATAAGAACCACATCATCTGCAAATTGCAAAAGGTGCAAATCATGCGCCTTTACTTTTGGTGGATAGCTTTCACCCTGGCTTAAATACCTAACCATGTCCGCCACAAAAAGATTAAAGAGTAAAGGGGCCAGTATGCATCCCTGTCTTGCCCCACACCTGACTGGGATAGGCGCACTAAACCCCTTCCTTCCACCTAACTTTACTTGGACTTCATTGCCAGTGTGGATTTCAATAATTAGAGCCAATAGGTCCGGATCAATCCCCAGCCTCTTCAGATTTTCCCACAATAGATTCCGGGGAACCGAATCAAAGGCTTTGGTAAAATCTATAAAGCCTAGATACAGCGTCTCTTTCCTAATTTTAGTATACTTAAAGACTATGTGTGCTAGAATAAAGCAACAGTCTAGCGTAGAACTGGACTTCTTCTGGAAACCAACTGCTTCCTAGGTATAATTCCCGTTTCCTCCGCCCACTTTTCCAGGTGGACTAATAAAGTCTTAGCATATAATTTACTGGGTACTGATAGTAGACTAATTGGCCTGTAACATGCTGGGTTGTTGCTATCTCCCTTTTTAAATATTGGAGTTATCCAACTATGTTTCCAGGCTATAGGGATTTCACCTGATCTATTTATCTCTTCAAATAACTTATCCAATATTTCTGTCCACCAGCTTGGGTCTGACTTAAGTAGCTCGGCAATAATAAAATCAGGGCCTGGGGATTTATTATTCCTAAGTGCTGTAACCATGCTTTGAATAGTTTCGATTGAAAGATTAAGGTCTTGGGAAGCCGTAGTTAGTTGATAATCAGCTATAAAGCTTTGACCTATCGATGATTCCTCATACAAGGAACCAAAGAAAGTTTCCCAACCTACACTAGATATAGGCGAGAATGGGAGTGACTGATAGGGTCTTATTAAAGAATTTAGAATTTTCCAGAATTTTGTGACGTCCCCAAGTTGGGCAGCTACATTTAGTGTAGCCCAGATCTTATTGTAGTGCTCAGATTTGCTCCTTTTTAGGAAAAGCTTATAATTTATCCACAAGGATAAATAATACTGAAAGTGGATCCCTTCATTCCCATTTGTCCAAAAGATCTTGGCTTGAATGAGTGCCCTCTTTGCCTTCCTGCACTGATTATCGAACCAGATTTTCCCTTTTTGCTGACGGAACTTACTTGGTGTTACAAGGAGAACAGCTTTAAAAAGCTTGAGCATCTTAGTATATTTCACAATCAGGGATTCCCCCATAAAGTTAGACCAAATATCATCAAAGAGAGTTCTCACCTTATCTGACTGGTAGAGGTCATAGACCTCGATAAATAGGTGGGTATTCCATTTCCTTAGCACTTGAAAATGCCGGGACAACTCACTATCGACCTTATTCCTATTAGATACACCAACGACCCTAAAACTCAAAAGTACGTGGTCACTGTCGGGCCTAATATTAAGGTGCAAATTTTCAACCTTCCCCCATGCAGCAGCTTCTATTATTATATAGTCAATGGTACTATTGCCTTGGGGTCATTGGAAAGTAAAACCTCCCTCCAAATCATGCTGCAATCTACCATTCAAAATCACCAAGCCTAGCTTGCAGAGAAGGCTCAACATTTGGCATCCTGTAGTGCTTGCTACTTGGTCTTGCGACACTCTACTAGGGATCGGAAAAGGAGTATCATAACTATCATCCAATTCTTCTTCCTTACTTGCCCCTGTTCTAGTGTTCCAATCTCCCATGAATATGACTACTGCCTGAGGATAACAATCACCCAACCTTTCAATGTCCTGCTCCAATACCTCCCAGATGTCTTCCTTATAGTAAGGGGAGGTTGAAGGGGGAATATAAATATTAAAGATTAGGAACTGGTCACTTTGGGGCAAGTCCAAGAAACCAATCTGGTATTCAGGGCATACAGAAATGAGGGGGCAGTAGTTTTGCGCCCATGGGTATTTTATGAAAAGGGCCAAGCCTCCCGACACCTGGCCCTTTCTTCCCTCTTTCATGCCCCCTTTAAAGTCTGCCTTGTAATTTTCCAAACAGATAGTCTCTCCTACCCCCAGCCATGTTTCCTGCAAACAAATCATGTCAAACTGGCCTAAAAGCTCTACCCACTCTATATCACACACCTTTGCTTTGCATCCAGCAACATTCCAAAATGCAATTTGCAACGAACCATTTAAGGACTCATTTAACACTATAAGATTCCCTAATTTTTCATCTTCAGGCCCTTTCACCTCGCCCAGTCCCCCTTACCCTAGGAAGGGGTACTTCTAAAAGTCCCCCTTACCCCAGGAATATCAGGAACAATTTAAGGGACCATCTAATTGGATCTGATCCACACTAACCACCGCTACATTGCTTCTGTGTGATTCTACTTGCTCTCTAGGGGACAATATAGGTACTCCTGGACTTCCCCTACCCTGGTGCGACCCACCCACTACCACAGACTGATCCCTTGGGGGGGGGGGGGTTTCCTTCTTCCTCTTGGTCTAAAAACCTTGCCCTAGTTAAAACTTCCACATTATGTTCAGATCTACATTGGGTCAATAATTGATCTGATTTTGGGGCTCTATAGTCCATTGTATCAAGTTGGAACGCCTCTCTAACTTGGTTTAGTCTGTGTACTATCAAATCTTGTTCTATTACAGGCAGTTGTTTGACTGTACTATCCATCTGCACCATAGCCTGGTCCCCATTATTAGCTGCTAAATAGTTACCAATAAGTTTAGCTAGACTCTTCTTCTTATCTACTTGGTTCAGCTTACTCCCCCTTCCTGGGGGAGGGGGCCTTCCTCTGGAACAATTTTGTCCAGAGGCATAACGAGATTCTGGGCCCCAACTGCAAAATCCAATAGTTTATTCTCTTTTCCAACTCCCGTATCTGGGACATAGTTATTTGGTCCTTCTTCCATATGCACGTCAACTATTTTATTCGTAGTAATCTTTGGTATAGCAGCCCTTGGCCCCTTTGTAAGCTCTTTGTAACGAGCTCTCAATTGTGCTATATCCCTTTTGGAATGTTTGAGTTTCAAGGGGGACTTGAAACTCAAACATTTGTATCCCTTGGGAACCTCTAGCTCTTCTTTTTTCTCAAGCGATACGGAGTTTGGAGAAGTTATCTGAACAATATCCTATCTTTTCTCTTTTCCTACTATCCCTGGGAATTGCTGGTAATTTGTAACCCTATCTATAGATATACCTCTAGCCTTAAAGTTTTTCCTATTAAGGAAGATACTTTTCGACATAGCTATTGAAGTAAACATTACTTTCAAGTAATAGCCCCACTTTCCTGGGGGAAGGTACACTACGTTCTTAAGGACACTTGCCTCCACTTTCTGCCTTAAGAGCTGGGCTAAGTTAGACGTAATATCACCTAAGGTATCCCACTTAGGAATTCTTTCCCCTTGGTCTGGACCTATCATTAGGTAGATTGCAAAGTTATCTACTATCATCTGTCATCTAGTGGATAATTTCTTGCGAGAACCCGCTAACCATCCATTCCTATCAGAGGTTTTGTCTGTATTGGTTCCTATTAAGGATTTCTCCATCTGAGAGGGGGCGGGGGTGTCTTTAGTCTGCATTTTCTCTCCCTATTCCCCTCTCTGAGTAGCGTGATCCAATTTACTCCAGATATCATCTAGTTGTAATTTGACTCTAGTTAATACCTCACTCATGTTAGAAAGGTTTAAAACAAAGCCGCCACCGTCTGGGCTATCAGAGTCATTTGGCTGATTAGATACTCTTTGATAGAGAACTCTGATTCCTTCCCAGAGGCTGGGCAGTTGCAAAAACCCTCTCCATTATCCTCTACACCAATCACATACTTTTCTGCCAAGACAGAATATCACTGAGGACAGGGAGATTCCCCTGAGTATCCTCTGTGCTGCCACGCTTTTGAACTTTTGCTGGGATATCTTCAGCAGAGGAAAAAGGTGAAAAATCCCTACTTCTTTTCCTATCCATATCCCTAAGTTAAAAACAATAACTTACACTAATAAACAGGTCTGTCCCACCCCCCGGCTGGTACCAGCAAAATCCCCTGCTGAGCCAAGATCGAATCCCAGGAATAAGGGAGGGGGGCTCCGGCTCGCCGGGTTTCTCCAAGGGCACCACAAGGCAACACCCTTGAGCTCTCACCCTAAGGCTCGCGGCAAGACTCGCACCCTAGAGTCCTCAGTCCCTTTTCTTTCCACGGACAGATGGCTCTGCCTCTACTCCTCGGCGTCCCCGCTCTCCCCCAACAGGCAGGTGAGTCTCTCATGAGTCAATTAGCTGGGAAGCAGATCTGCCCTAGCAGTCCCACTTTCCACACCGCCTCTGATGTATCCTGGTAAGAGTATACCTCTCCCCACTATTACTATCTCTACCAAATTTTAGAAGGATTGGATAAAGGGTCCTTATATTATAAGCAATTTACTTGTAAGCAATTTACAAGCAATTTACTTTTACTTCTGGCTATAACGTCTTTGTCTTCCATTCATTTTACATGAAAATTGGCAAGATTTTATCTCGGATCTTCAGAATTATCACTGCCAAATTTTAGAAAGATTTGATAAATGTTCCAAATTTTATAAGTAATTGAAGTTTCCCTCTTAAAGACTTTAGTTATTCAGGTAAATAGCACATGCAATGCCATTCAGAGACAGGCATGGCAGGGGAAGGGGACTGTAGAAGGGAGGGGGAGCAACCCAACAGACTGAGAGACACATTCACTGTCATTACTGCATGCATCCACCTCTACAGGAGGACCAATCAGTGGTGGCTTCAAAGTGGGCATAGAGGGTAGATATAAGCTGCTGTTCTTTGGGCCTGTTCTTTGCCTGTGGTTAGTTCAGGCTTTGGTCAGACTTCTATTATTTTCTCAGACTTTGCTGGCAGGTTTTGTGTGTGTGTGTGTGTGTGTGTGTGTGTGTGTGTGTGTGTGCTAGAGCTCACTGCAATAGTTCAGCTAGCTACATAAATTCAATCCCCATGCACCTGAGTGTCAGGAATCAGGGACGGGGAAAGGGAAAGACTCACCCACTCCTTCAGCACACAGACAATTTCTGTGGAAAGGCTCTCCCTCAGGGTCTTATAGAGGTGGTGGGGGTAACCCCCTAGCCAAAGATCATCACATAGAGGTGGTACAGAGTCTGTGCTCCCAGCACTCACACACCAAACACCACGGGGCAAGGAGCAAGGGGACATGTCACAGTACGGAGAGGGGGTAATATGGGCCCAGGGGATGGAGGGAGGGAGATAGGGAAGGCAGGACACACAACCTGGAAAGGGGCCCCAGGGGGATAGGGATCCAGGACACACAGCCACCCCACCCAGTCACAAGTACCCAACACAACGTCCACACAACCCACAACCACACCCAAACTCCTTCACCCACCCTCACTTTCTCGCACTCACACACTCCCTCTCACACCAATACACGCAGTAGCTCATGACACCAATGGTTCTCTCAGTCAAGGGGCCAGTCTCACAGCACAGGATCCAATCACAAGCATGAAGTGAAGTAGGAAGCAGTCTTTTAACTGCTTCCATGCTGCTGGCGCAGACGCTCAGAGCACTTGGGTGGGGCTGGGAGCGACGCGGCGTTCCCCTGCATCACCACGCCCGGGCACATGCACACAGGGGGCTTGGTTGGAGCGCCGTCTTGAGACATGCCTTCTGCCTGGGGATGTGTGACTTCATCCACCGTGACGGGGGTCCTGCCACTCATGCCTTCAGCTGCTCCTTCCCCTGTCACTTCCCCAGATGGGAAGGCGGCAGGTCCCCGCCGCTGGGCTCGCGGCACAGAGTACCCCCGCAGTTGGTTCCCTCTGGCTCCCCATCTCCCCCTCCCCCTATACAAATGCCTGACACTGAGGTGCTGCCTAACATCCTCCTTCCCCCTCCTGGGGCGTTCTCTGCAAGTTGGCAGACACCCCCGTTCACCTAGGGTGCTGGCCCAGACTGATGCCTGTGCCAAACAGCAGAGATGACAGATATATCCTCTTGCCAATTGGTCTGACATTTCAAAGACACCCTGTCTGGAACAGTCTCTCTTACTGCATGCTTCCAGCATTCTAGGACTAATCCTGGGTGGCTCTGAGGCGGGCATAGATGTAACATAACTAGGACTTCAGACAGCAAGGCAGAGGTCAGGTTGAAGCATCCCAGAAATCAGGAGACATGTTTCACACACCCAGGCTGGCCAGTTGTCATTACAATCACATCCTGCAACACTGTGACAGAGTTTATAAGAGAGTCCCTTATTGGTTCTTTCCTAAGCAGATGCTTCCAACTTCCTAGTAACAAGTGAGGGAGAGTGGTTGAGGTGGTCACAGCACAGAATGATATATGGGTGACATCTCTGCTGGCCAGTTGGCAATGCATCACAAACACATTTTGTACCACAGTGACAAACATAAGAGAATCTCTGGCACAGGCTCCTACTCTCCAGATCATGTGCAAACTTATAACTTGTACCCTGTATCAGATACATTTGATATTTGGCAGAGATGTTCCTAACAGTCTTATATAGAAGTCTTCCAAATCTCATGTAAACCAGCTGGAACACAAAGACATTACAGTCAGAAATGCATTTTAAAGTAAACCATAACATTGGGACCCTTTACCCAATCCTTCTGAAATTTGACAGGGGTAGTAATCTTGGGAAGGGGTATATTCTCAATAAATGTCATCCAAATCAGATGTTAGACAAAGCCATTGCAGTCAGGAATGTGTACACAGAATTCTGTAAAATAACAATGTTTAACTGCTTATACAATAGGATCCCTTTAACCATTCATTCTGAAATTTGGCACATATAATGCCCTCCATTTGGGGTACAATTTCACCAAGTTTAATCAAACTCCAACTAAAAATTTAAAAAAACATACAACCGAAATATAACGAAAACAAATGACTTTTTAATAATGAAAATGAAATGAATAATGAAAATGAAAGACAGCTACTGTGCCCATCCCATCTAATTTTCAGATCCAGGTCCTTGAAGCTCCTAGTAGTTTTAGAAAGCTTATTTATTTACCTGATTGTGTCAGTCAGTTTGATCCTAGCTGTCCCAAAAGTTTGGAAAAGGAATTCAAACCATGAGAAACCCCAAAGTACATGATAGCAGTCTCTCTCCTCCTTCTAGTTCCCAACGCAATTCCACTTCACCTCTACAAGGAATTCTTATTTACTATTCAGGAAGGCAGTCAGACCCACCAGATTCACCTTTATGATCAGGTGGAAGTAAAGCTTGGGGCATGTGGGGGAGTGGGGAGGTGTTTGGTGCTTTCCCCCAGATTGGGTGCTGTCCACTCCCTATTCTTACAGAGAAGGTTCTTGAAATGCAAACCAGGCAGTTATTACCTCAAGTTTTCACATTCAAGATGGGCAGAGGATGAAAGGAACCCATGTCCTCGGGGTGGGGGAAGAGAGGAATGTGGCAGAAAGGAATAGCAGCTTTATCTCTAGCCTGCCTCTTGAGCATGAAATTATATCACAGCCCTGACTGTGCAACTCTGAACAATACATTTGGAGGGGCCAAGCAGAACGAAAAGGGCAATTTACTAGGGGGAATTTTGAATTCCCGGGGAGGGGGGATTCATGACAACGGTATTTCTTTCCACCACCAAAACCACCACATTATACGTTTAAAAATGCCCTGATGCATGTTTCTTACATTGTCAGGGTAGGCTGCACCACAGAGATATGCTCTTGAGGCCTCCATGACTGAAGTTCCAAGTAATGGTCTGTTTGTTATGATGTCAGGATATCAACCCTATGGTACTCACTGCAACATCATCCTGTAGTGGAGCTGTTCCCTGTTTATTCTGTCACCCTATGGACTCTATGGTAGCAGGGCCAGCATTCTGCTCCCTCACCCCTTGAAGGTTTCCCAGCAGTGTTCAGGGCACTTGCAAAGGGTCGCACCAGGAAGGAAATTTTCAGGGCGGGCGGGGATAAAGTGTTGTCCCTGTCCCTGCCACCATGGCTGGCCGTTAGCCTCCATGGGATGCAACTTCTTGGGAGAGGGGGGCAGGGACTTCCCAGGAGACCCCTTACATGCTGCCCACTCCTGAGACTCATTGAATGAAAACAGACATAATGCTAACTCCACTTTAACACTGCTTTCACATTTCATATGCGTGTTGCAGGACTGCATAGGATGCCAATACAGCTCTGCAACGTGCGTAAGAAATGTGAAAGCAGTGTTATTAAAGTGGTGTTAGCATTATGTCTGTTTTCACGCCATGGTGGTGGCTTGCAGTGGGGCTGCTGATTTCCCTCCCCACTCCAATGGTGAGGAATGATATTTACAAATGATATTTCATACTAGTTCTGAGGAGCTCCCAGCCACCTCCTCAAGTGGCGACAGTGGCTCCAAGCATCCTCCAGAGCAAATGTAAGACACGTATGTATAAGAAGGCAGTGACTTGGGAGGAAGCTGTTGGAAGGAGAAAAAATTGCATATTTTGGACACTTTAAAACAGAGGTGAAAAAACATTGAGAATCATAATCATGTTAAAAGTCAAGAATCAATAGATAACAGCAAATGTTCTTAATCTGCATTTGCTGTTATCTATTGATTCTTGGTCCTTAGCACCATCATCAATTACTTTTAACCTTTTTATTTTAAAAATGTGAAATCTATGGGTTTCCCCCCCCTAACTGTTCCCTCCCAAGTCACTACTTGTTTTATATAAATCTGCTCTACGTTTGCTCAGTCTATAGTTCTGACTTGTTACATGCCTGAGGAAGGACCCTGTGTTGCCTAAAGTTTGCATACTCTCACAAACAGTAGTTGGTCCAATCAAAGTTAGCAGCTGAGGTGCTTTGTCTCCCTAGCTTATTTTAAGTCACGTTTAGACCTTGATCCAAAAATGTGTGCTTTGGCTGCAAGGCAATTTGGGGTGACTTCTGTAGCTGTGTGGGGACCTTACAGCAAAGGCTGCAAACTTTGGGTCATGAAGGTGATCCCACCTGGGATCACATCTGTAGATGAGGTCATGATCCCAATTGATATTTGATATAATAATTAGCATGTGTTTGCTGATGTTTGGAGTCATGGAATTATAAGCTGCCCTATGATGAAGAGGGCTTTCTTCTTCAGAGCTCATTACAGTATCTGGATCTTGCACAGGGGTGGGGAACATCTGCTCTGTGGCTGCTTTTCATTTGGTCCCTTTCCAAATCTTGGATCTGGCCCATGGATCCAGCCCCTACCCTGAAAGAGAACCCTTGGGGAGAGGGGTTGGAGAAGATGGGGGGTGGAGCCATGGCATAGATCCATGATCTGGGGCCCTCCCATTCTTTTTTCCATCCTGAGCACATCACTTGAGCGCGCTTCCCTCATATTCTATCCAGCCTGTGGATCTTGTACTAATTTTCAAAGGGCCCATCAGAAGGAAAAGTTTCCCTGCACCTCATCTACGTTAGTAATAGGGTTTTTTTCCTTTATATATTTTTGGCTGCTATTCTTCTTTGAGACTCCTGTGGTATCTGTAAAGTCTGCTTTACATCCCAGTAGCTGCTGAGTACTAAGCACAGGGATTTTTGAAGTGTTTGTGTTGGTGACTGTGGTTGTATAAAGTGGATGCATTGGCTTTTCTGGCTAGGTCATTGGCTTGACTTTAGAAATTATATTTCATACTAAGTTCTGTTTATCACCCTGGCATGGCCAGTGATTTCTGAACATACCGATTTGTGGAGACAGACAGACTTGAGACATTTGGCTAAAGAATACTGAAGAATTCTGGAAATACTTTAACTCTCTCATTCCCAAGAGGGGGGAAATCAAAGTTTCAAGTACAGGCTACATGATTTACACTGCTCTTAAAGAACTGGCAGGAACCTTTGCATACAGTCAGAAATGGACTCAAATCAAATCTTTCTATAGGTCTGAATATGTCCAAATACTTAACCCTCCATGTGCATTCCTGGAGTTTTCCTATGCTTTCTGGCTCCAACCAGAATGGGAAGAATTGGGATATCACAACAAGTCAATAATATTTCTCTCTTATCTGAAAGCAAGCAACAGTGATGATCATACAAGCTTTTGAGTTTCTCTGAGATCTTTTCAGGCAGAAACCAGGCAGGCAGAAGCTCAGCCTTCTCATTCCTACCTGAAGACCTTTTTACAACTTGAGAGCTTCCATACACTCACTGACCAAAGGTGGTCTAATAAAAGATATCATCCCAATTACTTTGGCCACAATCCACAAACGACTTACTCTGGAGTAGCCCCATGGAATGTCTGGAGTAAGTAGTTTGTGGATTGTGACCTTTTATAAGGTCCTGCCTGGGTCGGGGCTTTTGGATGCTTCACGGTACGCGGAAGCACCGGAGGCTACCCCTGCAGGGCAGCGGGAGGAAAGGAAGTCCCAGGGGGAGGAGCAACACAGAGCGACGTTGAGCCGCACACGTAGGGGATTTCCTGGTAGAGCAGCGTAGCGAGGAGGTGGGGCCTTCGGGTTCAGTGCAACATTCCGCATGCATCCAGGCACTCAAGGGGGCGGAGCTAGGGTCTTAAAAGAAGGGAGCAGTCATCACAGTGGTGCCGTTGATCAGTGCAGCTGTGAGACTGGCCCCTAGTGAGGAACGTGTGGATTAACTGTACAAGCGACTGAGATCATTGCGTGGAGTATGTGGATCGTGGATGTTGGGCAGTGCATGAGAGTGATAGGACCTGAGTGAAGCTGTGAGAGTGTGGGTGCACGGTGAGTGGTGTGAGTGTGGACCAGTAGACAGTGTGAGTGCGCGACAAGAGTGTGTTTGTAGCACACTCCCTTCTTCCCTCCCTGTTAACCTTGGATTGTATTCCCACTGCATGAGTGTTGCCATCCCTTCTCACCCCTAGGTTCCCGGTTCTTGTCTTCCCCAGTTCCCCTCACTAGTGACTGTTTTCTTCCCCACTTGCACTCTCGGAGAGCACGCGTGGTGTGGGTCAAAGGGTTGTGGTGGGGTACTTGTTCAGAGTGCACGAGTGGGGGCTGAGCTCTGGGCCATGCTGTCTCCACCCCTGTGATGATAAGGCCTGCCTTCCTCTGAAAGCACTAGGGCCAACTGTTAACCTGAGGGGTTGTTGTTCCATATCAAGAGCATATAGCCCGAGCGTGTGGAGCATAAGCAGAACACCTTACTGTATCACTAGTCCTGGGTATAGCAGATCCAAACCCCTCTGGGTTCTTCCCTTCCCTATACCCTCCTACCATAACACCTTTGTCTCTTGTCTCCTTCATATTTAAGACCAACATGATAACCACTCTCTAAAAGGGAAAGGGGGGGTGTAAAAAAGAGTGGATTTCCATAGTCTAGGGAGAGAGTGTGGTTGCCATGCTCACTCCCAATGTGAAGGATGGACAATGGGTGGAATCAAACAAGACATTAGCCTTCACCAGGTGTGTTCCCAATGTGCCTGCTTATTAGGTGTCTGCCACATGGTCACCACAGAGCCACCATTCATGGCAGAGTCCAGGGACATCGAGGGCCCACTGTGTGGGTCAATTAGGGTTAATGTGAGCCCACATGTCCATGTCTCATCAATTGGGTTCACCCACAGCCTTGCCAGCATCCAGGTTCACCAGCACCATAGGAGTCCCAACTAGCACACCAGGCCAGTTGAGAGGTGGGAGAAGTAGCAATCTCCCTCTCCTGTGGCTGCCTGTCAGCTAAGAGATGCGCTAGAGATCTCTCTCCCCACAGTTTCCCTCCCCCACAGCTGTGCCTCAGCTGAGAGGTGGGAAGGGGACAGAAAGGAAAGGAGATCTCTAGCGCACCTCTCAGCTGAGAGGCTGCCACAGAGTGGGGGATCACTCACATTACTCGAACTTTCAAGGCTCTCTCCAAAATAACGGGACTGGAAATAGGAGCTGAAATGAACAGCTAATTTTGTATTCACAACATAATTCACATATTTTGATAGTCCTCCAAATACCTGAATCATATTCATTCACTGGAATGAAATTTGTTTGCACATATTGCTTGCGATATTTAATTTTGCAAACATTATTTTGTCCACTTTTATATTTTGCTTCAGGTATTTCCACTTATTCGGTTATTCATTCACTGATATTTAGCTGCATAATAGTGCTCAATAACACTACCCAAGTTATTCAAGTAACCCAAAACAAATAACTGAAAAATTGCAGTGAATATTCATTTTGGGAGGCAAATAGTGCTTCATCACCACTTCATTCCAAACAAATGAATAGCTCAAAATCATCTAATTTGGTATTCAACACAGATAATCATTTCAATTCCATTATAAACATACTTATTTAAAAAGTGAAAGAGTAAGAATTGGAGAAAGCAGAATAGCAACAAACCCCAGAAACTCGATCCCTCAGGCAATCGAGGTTAAGAACTTCATTTTAGAAGGGTATTCAGTAGTGCCAAAACAAATAGTGGTTTTGCATTTGAGGATGATGTTCACATTTTTTTTATATCTATACAGTAGCAATAACAAAACAGATATTCACATATTATCCATTTCCCACCCCCACCCCCAGCTGTTGGAGGGGGGAGTTTTGGTTTGGGGTTTTTTTTTGTAATCCAGTTGCCCAAATACTTTATTTTCAGCTAAGCTATTGCATATGTGCAAATAGCCAAAATGAAAATTTAAAAATATCCAAACAACTGGGTAGACAAAGATACGACCTGAAAACCCAAAATGGATAGCTGGCAAAGATGAACCCAAATAGTCATCATTATCTATTCCAACAAATACAGAACAAATAGGGAAAAATCGATGGCTATGATATTTGCCACAGATATCCACTTTAGCACTGGTAACCAGGTTCAATTTGATGATTTCCTCCTAATATAGGAACATCTGAGGATAATGCTGATGAGAATATTAAGCATTACAGAGCAGCAAGATATGATCTATAGTTAAGGCCAGCTTTCATTCTTTGCTTCAATGCATGAACATTCTATTGCTTATAACACTGGCAACATTTATCCTATTTGTATGAAATTTGGCTCAGAGAATCCAAATTTCATGCAAATTGGATGAAAAAAGGTACCGTGGTTTGAAAATTGAAGTAAAATTGTTTTTTCTGTGGGTATTTTGATCTTTTTGTATTTGCTTCAGAGTGTACTTTAAGAAATTTTTTGTGAGCTATAGTTCTGTTAGAAAATTCAAGGATGCCTTCTGGTGCCTGCTTTTTTATTTTTCAAAATCTGTCTTGTAGTTTTAAAATTAAAGGGGTTTGAATTTCCCATGTTAGCCAATGGGTGTGTAAATAATGTCTCATATGAAGAGTTTGGAATGGCTGAGAAAGCTGCCTTTAAAGTTATTAGAAACTTGGGGGGTCTCAGCGCAGACGTTTTAGAAAAATTATTTGTGCATTGTACTTCAGCTCTTCATTTATAATTTGAAAATCTGTGGTGTCTTTTGATTTTCACTGTTAGGGTGCTAATCATAGTAGTGTGCCAGCACAGGGGATTTAGTGCAGTGCATTTTTCAAAAAAGAAGGAAATTCTATACTAAAAAAACCTTTGATTTAAGAGAGAAGTTAAGGCCCTTACAAACTAGGGGTGGGACATCAGGGCAATTACCGGCTACCGGATTTACCGGTTACCAGATTAAACAAAACCAGATTGCCGGATTTGTACCGGTTTACCGGTACCGGATTTGTTCCATTGATTTCAATGGGGAACTGTCCCCATTGAAATCAATGGGAAAAAACCCAAAAAACCTCCCCCCTCCCCCTCCCAGACAGTGCGGGTGGAAGGGGGGCACCCCCCCCACCCTGCCCAGTCTGGATTTAAAAAAAAAATGTTTTAACCCTAAGTCCCTACTAGTGCGGGCTCCGGCCGCCGCCGGCGATGTGGAGCCCACACCAGCAGGTACTAGGGTGATCCCTGGGGTGGGGGGTGGTTTAACACCCCCCCACCCCAGGGATCACCCTACCTCCCCACCCAGGGATCGCCTACCTTATGCTCCGGGTGGCGGCAGTGGCGGTCCGACTCCGGCGGCTTCAGCACTGGCTGTGGCTGCCAGTTTCAGCACTACTAGGCCTTCTGGGGAAACCCGGAAGTTCACTGGAAGGCCTAGTAGCACTAAAGCCAGCAGCCACAGTCAGCACTGAAGCCAGCATAGTCAGACCGCCGCTGCCCAGAGCGCAAGGTAGCGATCCCTGGGTGGAGAGGTAGGGTGATCCCTGGGGTGGGGGGTGTCTTAAACCACCCCCACCCCAGGGATCACCCTAGTACAACCGTACCTACCTGCTGGTGCAGGCTCTGGGTCGCCGGCGGCGGCCTGGAGCCCGCACTAGCAGGGACTTCGGGGGAAAATATATATTTTTTAAAGCCAGGCTGGGCAGGGTGGGTGGGTGGTGTCCCCCCTTCCACCCACGCAGCCTGGACTGGGGAGGGAAAGTGGTGTGTGTGTGTGTTTTTTTTACATTGCGGCCATTCATTTGAATGGCCACAATGTACAAAATCTGGTACAGGGAATCCGGTAAATGGGCCAGATTACTGGGTTTAATCCGATACTGCTGGTACACCAAATACCGGCAGTATCGGATACCGGAAGATCCGTAATTCCCACCCCTATTACAAACTCAATAATCATGCTCCAAAAACCTGGAAATTGGAAGTTAACGCTCTTGCCTTTACTTCCATGCCATGTAAACATTAAAGGCATTGTACAGTCTTGCATATTGAATTTAGGCTCGATGCACCCACACTTTGCCTTAGTCTCTCATCCCCAATCTTCTTTCTCTGCAGGTTGGGGGCAACAGTGAAGCTGGGAACAGGAAAGGGTGAGGAGGCAGCCCCCACTGTCTTCTCAGAGGACCCTGGAGTCCTGGCTCCCAGACCTTCTTCCCCCCTCCCCCCAGAACCTTAGGAGTCCTGGTAAATACAATGAGTTGTATCTCTGATAGGAAACAACAGTAAGGGTTTGTGTGTGGAATGACAAAAAAGAAACTGGAGAAGTTGTGCAATAACAGGGAGGGCCTTGTTATTGCACAACCTCTCCAGTTCCTTTTTGTTAATAGGGAGAAGAATGACAGGGAGGCAGGTATGGGAATTGGGTGAAATGATAGGAAGCAGGAGCCTTAACTTAAAATTTCCATGCTTCTTGGAGCATGATTGATTTTGTAAGGGTCTTAACCTCTCTCTTAAACTGAAGGTGTTTGAGTAGAGAATATAATATAGTGTAGTCTACATCATACTCAAAGCCAGAATTAGGCCATCGAGGACCAGACTGAGGCACGCTGCATAACTTACCCTTCGACTTTGCTTGGGAAAGGACATTTGTACAAGAAATCAACTATTTGCTTTTAAAGGAAATCTGCCCCTTGTACTGCAAAGATTGTAGTTCGTTAAGATGCGTCACCAAGCATTTGATTTCTATGTGGAATCTATTGTTGTTGAGCACTGCTGGGACATTGGTACTACTGCAGAATGATCCACTGCCTGTTACTGCGTTGACAGACAATGCCGCTGCAGTTAACATTGTGGGCACAAGCCTCCATACATTGAAGTCAACATCTCAGCTCCCATTGACCTTAATGGTGGATGATTATGCACTGTGTTATACAACAGTCTATTCTATAGATTAATAATCTATTTTTGGACACAGTGATAGAAACCAGAATTACACACTTGAAGATCAATAGGCCTAATTATTGTTTTGTAGCTGTTAATATACACATGGGCCAGTACCTTTTAACAATGTCGCCCCTTCCCTCCTGCACATCATCAACCTCTCCCTCTCTACTGGTTCCTTCCCAACCGCCTTCAAGCATGCCACTGTCTCTCCTATCCTCAAAAAGTCCACTCTTGACCCATCTGCCCCTTCTAGTTACCATCCTGTCTCACTCCTTCCTTTTGCTTTCAAGCTTCTTGAACATGTTATCTACTCCCGATGCTTTGACTTCCTCTCCACCAACTCCTCCCTTGACCCCCTCCAATCTGGCTTTCGCCCCCTTCACTCTACTGAAACTGCTCTCACTAAGATCATCAACGATCTTCTTGTGGCTAAATCTAATTGCTTCTATTCCATTCTTGTCCTCCTTGACCTCTCTGCTGCTTTCGATACTGTTGACCACTCACTCTTGCTGGATTCACTCCACTCCCTTGGCTTTCATGGCTCCGTCCTCGACTGGTTCTTCTCCTACCTCTCTGACTGCTCCTTCAATGTGTCTCTTGCCAACTCCACCTCCTCCTCCCTTCCACTCTCGGTTGGTGTTCCCCAAGGCTCTGTCCTTGGCCCTCTCCTCTTCTCTATCTATACCCTGTCCCTAGGCAAACTCATTCCCTCCCATGGCTTCCAACATCACTTCTACGTTGATGACACTCAACTCTCTCTCTCTACTCCCTCTCTCTCTCCATCTATTCAAGCTTGCCTCACCAGCTGTCTCTCTGATATCTCTACCTGGATGTCTCAATGTCAACTCAAATTCAACATGGTTAAAAC